>JADRCG010007989.1:0-63814 GCA_019844195.1 Rhabdomys dilectus
CCCCCCCAAAAAAAAACCCTGGTGGTGTTCCAGTGGCTTCTGAGGACTTGGGCTGAATGTCAGAGACTTGAAGTTTCTTCTGAATTAATCTACTCTGCAGATTTGTGAATGTTGTTTACAAGTGTATCTAGCTACTGTTCGTGATTTGAGTGAGATAACTTCAAATATTCTTTGATTTGATATTCTTCATGCAGATTGGATTTGGTCCAAAGAAATATTTTTAAACAGGTCTACATCCTCCTTTGCACTGTTAGCTTTTCCTTTGCTCTGCCTTTGGTGAGTGGTAGCATAGAAGAAATAGTAAATCATTTAAGAATCCTTATTAAAAGTATATTAAAAATGCAACAGTATTTAATGTATTTGTGTAAGACTAAAAAATGTTCTTGAAATAATGAGTGGTTAATAAGAAACGATACTTTACACTGAGGGAGTATGGTAATTATGAAAACTTCATTGTTCTAACAGAATGCATTGAAAATCTGGTGGTTTACAAGCAAAATTGATATCCAGTCTTTCAGGATACATGTGGATAGCAGCAAATGCTTTAGTGAATGCAGCTTCTTTATAAATACTTCTTGAAATTCTTAGCAAATTTTAAAATAAGCAATGTATACAGGAGAAATTAATTTATCTCACCCTCTCAGGGAACATCTGTGGAACACAGTAGAAAAAGAGATGGAGACTGTACTGACCCCAATGTTTTCTGGGCCTTAACTACACAATTTCGTACCTTCTGGATATATTCTCTGGATCTTGGAAAGAGAGGTGTGTAAAATATCCAAAACTGACAGCTAGAGGTATTATTATTATCCTATTATCTAAGTCATTCTTTTCAAAATAGTAAAAAGATTTATGACAGCACTATAAACATTGTCATTACACAATCAAATAAAATTAAAAATCATCTTGTTTCTTAGAAATATAAAGCAATATTTATTTGTCTTAATTTTAGCTTATAATTATATAATATTTTCCTTAGCATTCTTCTATATAAATATATACATATATTGCTTTTTGTTTTGTTTCAAAATAATGACCTCCCTTTTAATAATTACTGTTACATGTATATATATATATATACATATATGTACATATATATATGTATATATATATATATCACATACTTGATATCTTGATATGACTTTATAATACATAAAGTTGTATGAACTACTGAATTCTCAAAATATTATCAAGTGTTTTATTAGAGATTAATATAAATTGACATAATTCTTTACCCATCAAGTTTATGAGAATAGAAGCATTAATTAGACTTTTTTAAATTTGAAATTTTATTTATTTATATTTCAGATGTTTTCACCTTCCTCATTCCAGACCCCACATTTATTCCCTATCCCATTCATCCTCCCCCTATTTCACTTTTACACTTTTTTAAAATTACATGGACATATTAAGGTCAGGTTTAGGTTGAAGAACTAGCAATATAGTACATGCAAATAGTCAAAGAACAAGCAAGACAATAAACCCAAATAGTCAGCGAACACACATGGCAATGAACAGAGTCCTGTGATCACTCCTGTGATCACTATTTCTAAGGGCTTATCAGGATGGCCAAAGTATCTGAGCCTACTTTCCTGTCCTATCCCAAAGTCATGTTCATGCCTGAAGCCTACTTCTTTGTTCTAGCTTAAAATTTACATTTCTGCATGTAATTACTTCTTTGTTTGAGATTAATATTTGAATTCCTGCCTAAAATTTCTTCTTTGTTCTAGCCTAGGATTTAGATTTCTGCCTGAAATTCTTTATTCCAGCCTAATATCAGATTCCTGCCTGCAGTCCATTTTCTTGTCCTTGGCCAACGTCAGATTCAAGTCAGGCAGCCCCAAAAGCTCTCCATATCTCCCCCTTTTTATTGCATAAACCAGACTGAGTCTGTCTTAGGTTGTCCTGACAAAAATGCCTTCCTTGCCCATAGTGGGATATGCATTTTCAAAAGCAATTTACTTATGTCTTAGGTTGGTAAGGCTCTGTAGAAATTCTTATCCAGTCCTTGGCTTGCCAGCCTGTTAAATTAATAACTCTGCCTGAAATTTCATTTTCGGTTTCAAGTTATGTACTTTGGCTGACAACCTGTTGATGTAGTTAGAAACAAGCTTTAAAATGATGGGCATGAATAAAAGTATACCCAGTACAAAAAGAGATAGCATGATCAAGTAATTCATGCCTTTCCTGAGATTTGACAAAAAATGGAAATACTGACCTCAGGCCATGGATAATTTTATTGGCACTATCTGCAGCATCAAAGCTCAACAGAGCAGCATTCTTTAAATTCATAATTTCACTATGCAAAATTAAAACATTCAGAGAGGTATTAGGATTATGCCAAATATCCTACACGTGTCTTTAAACTTTTTTCTAATTATAATGGCAATCATTATAAGTTTTAGAAGTAACACTAATCTAATGGTATTTGTCATGACACTTGAGATGGCTCCTAACTCTTGAGTCCTGAACCTCCTTCAGAATAGGATATAGACCATCAATCCATTGTTCCAGTCAACTATATAGATCCTTTTTGTATATTCAATACATTAATAACATTTTTTTTTTTGCTAGATGGTTAACAAAAATAGCTGTCTTAACTCCTTGTGTCAATGCTATTACATAAGCAGTAGTGCTAGCAATTAATGAAATTAAAACTGTTATACCAGCAATAATAAAGCTCTCTACCCTCTTGCTTCTACTTAAAGCCTAACTCACTTCTTCCAGAACTTTCTAGCTTTTTAGAGAATCAAGGTTTTCTAATACTCAGGACAGTAAGACAAAAGCTGGTTGAGAGACCCCTGTAACAGACAAGCTGAGTTTCAACTCACTAGCATAATTGGAAATTATACAGTCAATGCAACTTACAAAAAATACTGTAGGAGAGACAAAACCAATTTTAGCTTGACATTTAAAAGAGCCTTAAAACATGTACTAACCCTTGTTTGAAATCCAGATCCTGTCCCAACTTTATCTCTTGCTAACATAATATCATAGAGAACTGCAGCTAACTTCCAAATATGTCTCTGAAAATGACCAGATCCAGCCTTCCAAATGAAGACTGTTAGTTACAATATTGGATTAATTTCTAGACCAGTACATGATTGTGTTGCAGACTGAGCTGCCCCATGTTGGGCGCCAAAATGTTGAGAGCCATTCTACCCCATGTTTGGGGGCCAAAATGATGCAGACTGCTCTGTCAGTGTTGGAACCCACACTGCCCCAAGCGTTGGGGGCTAAGTTGTTAGAGCCAGCACTGCCCAAAGCTGCTCCAGTCTGTGGGCCAGGGTTCAGCAAGAGAGAGTGAGGACAGACTCAAAGAATGGAGACCAGACAGATTGTGATTCAGTCCCATTTATTCTTCAGTCTCTCTTCTTCTCTCCAAGTCTCTAGTTCCCAATCCCTAGTTTCTAGCAACAAGTCTCAAGTCCTAATCCTAGTTCTAGCTGTAATAGGTCTCAAGTCCTTATCCTTCATTCTAAGTTGCTAGTCTCTTTTCCAGTTCCAAGATAAATTTCCAAGTTCTCCTTCCAAGTTCCTTTTCCAAGTTTCTCTGTCTCAAGTCACAAGTCTCAAGTCTCAAGTACTCTTCCAAATACAAGTGTCTGATAATTTCTTCTGTCTGCCTCTCACCTTTTAAATGTCTCACTTCTAAGCCACGCATTTAAGTCATGCCTTTAAGTCTTATATCTAAATTATACCTTTAAGTCACACCTTTAAGTCTTGGCTCTAAATCACACCTTTAAGTCTCACATACCCAAGGGAAAATCCTGGGTATCTAAAACAAGATGTTACCAGTGTGTGCTCAGCTGTTTTAGGCTATTGTAAACAAGTCTCTTGTCAGGGGATATGGCTCAAGATTGCTGCAAGGATGATAGCGACCTTCTTTTGGCTCCCCACAGGTCCCCCTTTTTACATTTTTTTCAAAAGAGAAGGCTGAGAAAACTTATGGAAACTATGCCTGCCTTATGTTGGAACAAAGGACCCCAGCCTCCCTTTCCCATCTTTGGATACTCAACAGCTATTGGTTGAGATCCTGTCTTAGGATGGTGAGGCCTCTCTTTTTAAGGGCAAGGGTCTTGAAGTGTTCTCTTACCTGTCATTGACTATCTGGCTTAGCATGTAAGTTAGGGGTTGATCCTCATTAGTCTTAATGACAGAGGTTTTAGAATCCCCTACTTCCAGCCTGTAATAATGGACCTGTATGGGTTTCATTTGAATAGACTCTATCTGTTGTCATACAAAAGCCATCAGTTTGCTGAACAGCATGGACTCAAGAAGCAAGAGACTTAACAATTCCTGAACAGTCAGTATAACAGCAACACTCTTATTTTAAGAGCAACACACAACTCCCTCTGTGCAAGGAGTAAAAAGTATAAGCCTCTTCTAATTCTGTTTACAAATGTGTTATAGCAGAATCTAAATCCATAGAAATACAGAATTGATCACAGCTTTGATCTTAACAAAACAAGTAGGGAAATCACCATTTCTGCTCCAGTCAATCTCAAACCCAAAAAACAACAATAGTGACTGTGGTAGTGGGTTTTTTTCCTGGGTCTAAACAGTGTTCCCCACTAAATGATAAGTTGGGGAACCAAAAGTCCAGTACAGCCACCCTGGAGGTATGAGTGGTGATGTCTCCTTCCACATTGGGGACTTCTCAAGTCAGGTTTGCTGGTTGGTCTGTTCCAGTTTGAAGGCAATTGAGAAGCATCTTCATGTTTCCTGCAAAGAAAAACTACACTTCTCAGGGGGTTTGCCTTCCTTGGATTTGTTATCGTTGTCTATTTGTTTAATCAATCTCTCTGGCAGCCAGCGTGCAGCATCTGCAGTTTGGGAATATGTGCAGAACCTCTTCCCCAGATAAGCACTGGATCTGGCCCATTCCAGGTTTCAGTTAATGGGTCTTTCCAGAGGACTGCTGCAAAATTCTTTTTGGTAACAGGATGCCAGAATCTATCTGTAGCAGATTTTCCTTTAGAATCCAAAGTTAAAACATTTAAAATAAATTTCTGGAGGATCCCTTGGTAGGGTACCATCCCCCCTTTTTAATGTTTTCAAATTGACATTTAATGGTTCGATGTGCCCTTTCTACCATACCTTGGCCCTGTGGATTATATGGAATACCCATTTTATGTAGTATTTCCAATTTTATAACCTGGACCATTGTCAGTCTTTATCTGCTTAGGTACACCCAATACAGCAATTGTAGCAAGCATATGAGTGATCACATGTTTGCTTGTTTCTCCAGATTGTAATGTCACATAAATGAAATCATTGTATGTAATCTACACATACATGTATATATTTTTGATTGCCAAATTCATTATAATGAGTAACATCCATTACTATGGACCTCAACAGGATGAGTAATCCCTTCTTCACCTTTTCCTAATCCTTTACCTGGGGAAAATTCAGAGTTTATAATTTGAGCCATGATTACTTCATTAGGGCTGCACATAATCAATCCCAACTGGGATAGCAGATCTCTGCCCCAGAGATCAATAGGAAGGCCTGGGATGACATAGGGCTGTATATTCCCTGTATGTCCTTCTTTATCTTTCCACATCAGCACCTTAGAGCTTTGTTGTGGGTTTTGACTTTGGCCAATACCCCTTAAGCTAGTTAAGGTTGGGGTCAGAGGCCAGGTGGCAGGCCAATCACTTTGTTTTAGGATAGTCACATCAACTCCTGTGTCAACTAAGCCTTGAAATGCCTTTCCATCCAGCCATAGTGTCATCATAGGTTTTTGTTTAACTATGGGCTGTACCCAGTATGCATCAGAGGAACCAAAGCCTTGATCCCTTCTTTTAGGATTCTTATACTTGTGATTAGTAGGGTTCAATGGAAGTAACAATAGTTGAGCTATCCTCTTTCCTGTAGGAATGGTGACTATATTCTGAATTGCCTGTGCCAGTACCTTAATCTCACCTTTATAATCATTATCTATAACTCTAGGAAAAATTTGTAGTCCCTGCATAGTAGTCTGCTTCTTCCCACTATCAGGCCAAACACATTTTGATACATTGGTCCAAACACTCCAGTGGGTAAGGCCTGAGGTCCCATTTCTGGGGTTAATACTGTGTGGGTGGTAGAACTGAGGTCCAGTCTTGTGCTTCCTAGTGTTGCTTGACTAAGTTCAGTAAGGGATTGGTGTTTGCTGGTATGACACTGACTGCTCCATAAGCCTGTTTTCAGCTTGTGTTGGTTCAGGGCCTAGATCTGACCCCAGTTCCTGTTTCCCTGATTATGGGAAAGGGTGTTTCCTTGTGTGTCTCTTTTGGACCTACATTCACTAGCCCAATGACTTCCACGTTTGCAATGTGGGCAGAGCCCAGGCTGTTTGCTGGGCTGTCTCTGGATTAACTCATTTTCTGCCTTGTAATCTCTTGCAAAGTGTCCAGGCTTGCCACATTTAAAACAGGCCTTTTTATCTCTACTTGCCAAAAATTCTCTTACTGATTGTCCTTGCATGGCAGCAGTCATAGCTAAGCCCTGTTGGTAGGAGGGACCTATGTCAGAACAGAGTCTGATATACCCTGTAAGGTTTGTCTTTTTCCTGTAGGCTCTTATGGCTGCTCAGCAGGCAGGATTGGCATTTTTATATGCAAGTTGTTTTACACAATCTACACCTGCCTCTGCATTACCAAAATTCCTCTCTGCTGTTGTCATTAATTGATGAACAAAATCAGAAAATTGTTCATCATGTCCTTGTCTGAGTGCTGTTAAGGACACACCAGGGTCTCCCTTTACCAGGAGTTTATGCCAAGCCATCATGGCTGCATTTTGAATTTGAGCGAATAAGCCTGGATCATATTACATCTGTTTATCACTAGAAGCAAATTGCCCTTCTCCTACTAAGGCATCAAAGGACCAACCATTGCCTGCCTGAATGTTTCTACTAGCTGTCTCTTTACAATTCTCATGATACTCTGATTTCCAAATCCACCGCTAAGAATTGCTCTCTTGCAAAGTGTCTAAATTATTCCAATCACTAGGAGTCAGCCACTCCTTTGGGGCAGACTCTAAAATTGCAAGAGTAAAGTGAGTAGTGGCATCATATTGTGATACTGCATTTTTTCATTCCTTAATAATTTGAAAATTAAACCCTGTGTGATGTCTCTAATCAACCCCTTGATTGTTTCTGGTCTCTGATACAGGGAATACCTCAGTGTCTCCCTTCTCTGAATGATCAGTGGCTAATCTTAAACTAGGGGACAGGAACTACCTTTGGACTCCTGGTTGAGGAAGGCAAGGAGCCAGGGGATTTTCGCAGTTTACCATCTTGATATATCTTCCCTGTTTTTAATTTTTGTAGCTGATTAATTAAGTCCTGATAATCTTTTTCTAACTCTTTGTTGTTTAAAAACAGATATTTTTTTCCTGTAACTCCCTTATAGGATCTATAACCACCATCTTCATTGGGGGAACACTTGGAAGCAGAGGTGCATAAGGAGGGGATCTTTGGGAAGAGGGCCATTCAGGCTTATAATGTTTGGCTGCCTTTCCCTTTAGGTTGGCACAATCTGGCTCTGACAAATTGTCATCAACCTTTGGTTGTGTTTTAGATTCTAATTTCTGATAAATACATTCCTTTTCATTTTGAACATGAAAGATAGCATTCAAACAATGAAACAAAAGCAGACAATTAACACACATGAACAGCAAACAACAAAACAAAAACAGAGAGTTGAGTTCAGGTTGACTTATTTCTTGCCCATTTTCATTAACATGACTTACCTTTCTCGACGCAGCAGATTCCCAGTGTGATCACCTTCGTTTCACTTCTGAATTTTCTGCAGATCCTTCTTCTAGTAACATACTTAACTGGGTTTCTCATTCTTGCTGCCCCACATTGTGCATCAAAATTGTTGCAGCCGGAGCTGCCCCATGTTGGGTGACAAAATGTTGAGAGCTGCACTACCCCATGTTTGGGGGCCAAAATGTCATGGACTGCTCTGTCAGTGTTTGAACTGCACTGCCAAAAACCTTGGAGGCTAAGTTGTTAGAGCCAGCACTGTCCCAAGCTGCTCTGGTCCACGGGTCGGGGTTCAGCAAGAGAGAGAGTGAAGATGGATGTGAAGAATGGAGACCAGATGGAGTGTGATTCAATCCCATTTATTCTTCAGTCTCTGTTCTTCTCTCTTTCCAAGTTCCTAGTTCCAAGTACCAAGTCTCAGGTCCTAATTCCTAGTTCCTCTGTAATAAATCTCAAGTCCTAATCTCTGTTCCAAGTTGCTAGTCTCTTTCCCAGTTCCAAGTTCTCTTCCAAGTGCCTTTTCCAAGTTTCTCTGTCTCAAGTCACAAGTCTCAAGTACTCTTCCAAGTACAAGTGTCTAATAATTTCTTCTGTCTGCCTCTCACCTTTTAAATGTCTCACTTCTAAGCCACGCCTTTAAGTCATGCCTTTAAGTCTTATATCTAAATTACACCTTTAAGTTACACCTTTAAGTCTTGGCTCTAAATCACACCTTTAAGTCTTACATACCCAAGGGAAAATCCTGGGTATCTAAAACAAGATGTTACCAGTGTGTGCTCAGCTGTTTTAGGCTATTGTAAACAAGTCTCTTGTCAGGGGATATGGCTCGATTGCTGCAAGGATGATAGCCACCTTCTGTCAACTCCCCATATGATTGAGTTCAAATAACTGGTCACCTTTAAGAATAATACAAGAGACATAATTTCTCTTTTCTATTCTCTATTCAACAAGGACTAAAAACTTGAGTCTAGGCATCTTGTCCCATCTGGGATATAGTCAAGTAAAGGTGGGTCAGCAACATATGTTCAATATAGCTTCCCAGTCACCCTTGTCAGGGCATTCAGCAAGCTCACAGGTCAGCATCAGTCTTTGCCTCAGGAACAGCATGTCTCACCACTCATTCTGATGGCCACCATGTTCTTATAGCATCTTGCAGAAAAAACACAAACATGCCCTCTTTGTCATATTAAATACCTAGTTGGGATCATGCCATATGCCTGTAAGTGAATCCTTTCTTTATACCTAGGCATAAGTATGCCTAGTTGAAGAGTACCATAAACACTCAGGAGAAATTTTCTTGGCGTCCATTATTTTTATTTAAATTAAAAAAGCATAGTTTAACTAAATTTGCAGAGTTCGGGTATATACCTCCCCCATTTTTATTTTATGAAGATATTGTTTTTAAGTTCCATGGGCCTCTTCCACAATACCTTTTCTTTGAGGGTTATAAAAATTCCTGTAGTAAATTGTTGACAAAAAGTCTCAACTGCTTGACTACAATTGTCAGTTCAATTATCTGCTTTTTTTGGGGGGGGATATTTTATTTATTTCCCTTTCAAATATTATCCCCTCTTCCATTCCCCCCAATACCCTTTATCCCATCCACCTCCTCCTACTTCTATGAAGGTGTGCTCCCACCCATTCACCCATTTATGTTTTCCTGCTTTCGAATTCCCCAACACTTGTGCATCCAGACTTTCAGGAACCAAGGTCCTCCTCTTCCACTGATGCCTGACAAGGCCACCCTCAACTACCTATACAGGTGAAGCCATGAGTCCCTCTCTTTCTGTTCCCAGGCTGGAGGTTTAGACCCTGGGAGCTCTGGTAGAGTATTTTGATACTTTTTCTAAGGACCAAAGCACCGACACTTTGGTCTTCTTCTTGAGCTTTATGTGGTCTATGCATTGTATTTTAGGTATTGTGAACTTTTGGATTAATATTCACTTATCAGTGAGTGTAGACCATGTATGTTTTTTTGTGATGGGTTACCTCACTCAGGATATTTTCCAGTTTTATTTATTTGTCTAAAATCTTTATGAATTCACCATTTTTAGTAGCTGATTAGTATTCCATTGTTTGAATGTACCACATTTACTTTATCCATTCCTCTGTTGAAGGATATCTGGGTTCTTTCCAGTTTCTGACTATTGTAAATAAGGCTTCTATCAACATAGTGGAGCATGTGTTCTTGTTATATGTTGGAGCATCTTCTGGGTATATGCCCAGAAGTAGAATAGCTGGGTCTGTAAGGACAAAATTTGAAATGTGCAGCTTGAAGCAAAAATAGAAATTCATGGTCAACAAAGACCACCAATAACTTGGTAAAAATAGCCATAATAAAAATATTAAGTCCTTCCAGGGGCAGGGTGACCAAGAAATGAAAAAGCATGCAAAGATGTGCCCAGACAAGCCCAAGTAATAGGCTATCTGGTGTTTACTTTTCTCTCCCCCTTTCTGAGAAGTCCAAGGTTTCATGGTCAAAATAACTAGTCATTCTGCCAGCTCACACGTAGTTGCTTTTGCAAGTTGCTGCTGTTTGAAATTTAATTATATGTAACTGCGCCAAATTTTCCCCCGTTTCCCAGCCCCTACCATAAATATCCCAAATTTCCTGGGGTCTGGGTCAAACCCTCTGTCCCCTGCACGGGATACGTTTCAACACAAGGACCCTTGCCATTAAACTACCTTTTGCAATTGCATCAAGAAGGTCTCTTGTATGTCCTTGGGTGTGCGCTGATCTGGATTTGAGTGAGGGTCTCCCTTTGGGAGGTCCTCAGGTAATGCTATATCCAATTATGAGGAACTGACAGACTGCTTTTTCATAGTGGCTGTACCAGCTTACAATTTCACCAACAATAGAGGAATATTCCTTTTTCTCCACATCCTCACCTCACATCTCAGTTTTTCATCTTAGCCATTCTGACTGCTGTGAGGTAGAATCTCAGGGTTGTTTTGATTTGCATTTCCCTGATGACTAAGGATGTTGAACATTTCTTAAGGTGCTTCTCAGCCATTTGAGTTTCCTCTGTTAAGAATTCTTTGTTTAGCTCTGTACTCCACTTTTTAATAGGGCTATTTGATTGTCTAGAGTCTAATTTTGTTTTTATATTCCTTGGATATTAGCTCTCTATTAGATGAAGGATTGGTAAAAATCTTTTCCCAATCTATTGGTTGCTGCTTTGTCCTATTGATGGTGTCCTTTGCTTTATAGAAGCTTTGTAATTTTATGATTTCCCATTTGTCAATTCTTGATCTTAGAGCATAAGCTATTGGTGGCCTCTTCAGGAACTTATCCCATGTGCCTATGTGTTCAAGGCTTTTCTCCATTAGTTTCAGTGTATGTGGTTTTATGTGAAGGTCCTTGATCCAATTAGACTTGAAGTTTGTTAAAGGAAATAAGCATGGATCAGTTTGCATTCTGCTACATGCTGACCTGAAGTTCAATCAGCACTATTTATTGAAAATGCTGTTCTTTTTCCACTGGATGGTTTTAGTTCCTTTGTCAAAGATCAAGTGACCATAGATATGTGGGTCTTCAATTCAGGATCTTCAGTTTTATTCCATTGGTCCTCTTGCCTGTCTCTCTACCAATACTATGTGGTGGTTTTATCACTACTGCTCTGTAGTACAGCTTGAGGTCAGGGATGGTGTTTCCCCCATAAGTTCTTTTATCGTTGAGAATAGTTTCCCATATCCTGGTATGTTTGCTATTCCAAATGATTCTGATAAATTTCTCTTTTTAACTCTGTGAAGAATTGTGTTGGAATTTTGATGGGAATTGCATTAAATCTGTAAATTGCTCTTAGCAAGATGGCCATTTTTACTATATTAATCCTGTCAATCCATGAGCATGGGAGATCTTTCCATCTTCTGAGATCTTCCTCTATTTCTTTCTTCAGAGACTTGAAGTTCTTGTCATACAGATCTTTAACTTCCTTGGATAGATTCACCAATGTATTTTATATTATTTGCTACTATTGTGAAGGATGTCATTTCCCTAATTTCTTTCTCAGCCTGTTTATCCTTTGAGTAGAGGAAGGCTACTGATTTGTTTGAGTTGAATTTATACCCAGCCACTTTGCTAAAGTTGTTTATCTGGTTTAAGAATTCTCTGGTGGATGTTTGACCTGCTTTTGTTGCCTAATTGCTCTGGCTAGAACTTCCAGTACTATATTGAGTAGATAGGGTGAGAGTGAGCAGCCCTGTCTAGTCCCTGATTTCAGTTGATTGTTTCCAGTTTCTCTTCATTTAGTTTGATGTTGGCTACTGGCTTGCTGTATATTGCTTTTACTATATTTAGTTATGTGCCTTGAATTCCTGATCTTTACAAGACTTTTATCATGAAGGGGTGTTGAATTTTGTCAAATGTTTCTCAGCATCTAGTGAGATGATCGTGTGGGTTTTTTCTTTTTTGAGTTTGTTTATATAGCGGATTACATTTATGGATTTTTATATATTGAACCATTCCTGCACTCCTGGAATTAAAGTCTACTTGATCATGATGGATGATTGCTTTTGATATGTTCTTGAATTTGGTTTGTGAGAATTGTATTGAGTATTTTTGCATTGATATTCATAAGAGAGATTGGTCTGAGGTTCTCTTTCTTTGTTGGGTCTTTGTGTGGTTTAGGTATGAGTGTAATAGTGACTTCATAGAATGAAATGGGTAGTGTTACTTCTATTTCTTTTTTGTTGAACAGTTTAAAGAGAATTGGTATTAGGTCTTTCTTGAAGGTCTCATAAAACTCTGCACTAAAATTGTCTGGTCCTTTTTTTTGTGGGACGTCTTTTAATGACTGCTTCTATATTTTGGGGGGTTATGGGACTGTTTAGATGGTTTATCTGCTCCTGATTTAACTTTGTACCTGGTATCTGCCTAGAAAATTGTCCATTTCATTCAAATTTTTCAATTTTGTTGAGTATAGGCATTTTTTTTAGTAGGATCTGATGATTTTTAAATTTCTTTGGTTTGTCTTGTTACATAACCCTTTTAAGCTCTGATTTTATTAATTTAGATACTGTCTCTCTGACCTTTGATTAGTCTGGCTAAAAGTTTATCTATCTTATTGATTTTCTCACAGAACCAGTTCCTGGTTTTGTTGATTCTTTGTATAGTTCTTTTTGTTTCTACTTGGTTGATTTCAGCCCTGAGTTTGATTATTTTCTGCTGTCTACTCATCTTTAGTGTGTTTGCTGTTTTTGTTCTAGAGCTTTCATGTGTGTTGTCAAGCTGCTAGTGTATGCTGTCTCCAGTTTCTTTTTGTAGGCACTTAAATCTGTGAGTTTTTCTCTTAGCACTGCTTTCAGTGTGTCTCATAAGTTTTGGTATGATGTGTCTTCATTTTCGTTAAATTCTAAAAAGTCTTTAGTTTCTCTCTTTATTTCTGCCCTGAGCAAGTTATTATTGAGTAGAGCATTGTTCTGTTTCTATGTATATATGGGCTTTTAAGTGTTTTTTTTTTAATCATTATTGAAGACTAGCCTTAGTCCATGGTGATCTGATAGGATACATGAGATTATTTCAATTTTCTTGTATCTGTTAAGGACTGTATTGTGACTAAGTATATGGTCAATTTTTGAGAAGGTATTGTGAGGTGCTGAAAAAATTTATGTTCTTTTGTTTTGAGTTAAAGTGTTCTGCAGATATCTGTTGAATCCATTTGGTTCATAACTTTTTTTAGTTTCATTGTGTCTGTGTAATTTCTATTTTCATAAGCTGTTCATTGCTGTGAGTGGGGTGTTGAAGTCTCCCACTTTTATTGTGTGTGGTGCAATGTGTGCTTTGAGCTCTAGTAAGCTTTCTCTTATGAAAGTGGATACTCTTGAGTTTGGAGCATAGATGTTTAGAATTGAGAGTTTATTTTGATTGACTTTTCTTTTGACAAGTGATGTGTCCTTCACTATTCTTTTTGATAGCTTTAAGTTGAAAGTGGATTTTAATCAATATTAGAATGGCTACTCCAGCTTGTTTATTAGGATCACTTGCTTAAAAATTATTTTCAGCCTTATACTCTAAGGTAGTGTCTTTGTTACTAAGGGGCGATTCCTCTATGCAGCAAAATTTTGGGTCCTATTTACATATTTAGTCCATTATTCTATGTATTTTTATTGGGGAATTAAGTTCACTGATGGTAAGTGATATTAAAAAAAGATGATTGTTGCTTCCTGTTATTTTTGTTATTAGCAGTAGAATTATGTTTGTGTGTCTATCTTCTTTTGGATTTGTTCAAAGAAGATCACTTTCTTGCTTTTTCTAGGGTTTAATTTTTCTTTTTGTATTAGAGTTTTCCCTCTATTATCCTTCATAGTGCTGGGTTTGTGGAAAGGTATTGTGTAAATTTGGTTTTGTCATAATATATCTTGTTTTTTTTTTTAATCTATGGTAATTGAGAGTTTTGCTGGGTATAGTACTCTGGGCTGGAATTTTTGTTCTTTTAGGGTCTGTATGACATCTGTTCAGGATCTTCTGCCTTTTTAGTATCTGGTGAGAAGTCTGGTGTAATTCTGATAGGTCTGCCTTCAAAGGTTACTTGACCTTTTTACCTTACTGATTTTAACATTTTTTCTTTGTTTTTTGAATTTCTTGTTTTTATTATTATGTGATGGGAGGTATTTCATTTCTGGTCTAGTCGATTTGGCATTTTATAGGCTTTTTGTATGTTTATGAGCATCTCGTTCTTTAGGTCAGGGAAGGTTTTCTTCTATAATTTTGTTGAAGATACTTATTGGCCATTTAAGTTGGGAATCTTCATTCTCCTCTATAACTATTATCCTTAGGTTTGGTCTTCTCATTGTGTCCTGGCTTTCCTGGATGTTTTGGGATAGAAACTTTTTGCACTTTGCATTTTCTTTGACAGTTGTGTCAATATTTTCTATGGTATCTTCTGCAACTGAGATTCTCTTTTCTGTCTTGTATTCTGTTGGTGTTGCTTGCATCTATGACTCCTGATTTCCTTTCTTAGATTTTCTGTCTCCAGGATAGTCTCCCCTTGTGATTTATTTATTGTTTATACTTCCCTTTTTATGTCCTGGATGGTTTGGTCCAATCCCTTCACCAATTTGGTTGTGTTTTCTTGTAATTCTTTAAGGGATTTTTGCGTTTCCTATTTATGGGCGTTTACCTGTTTACCTGTGTTCTCCTCAATTCCTTTGAGAGTGTTATTTATGTCCTTCTTAAAGTCCTCTATCATCATCATTAGAAGTGATTTTGAATCTGAGTCTTGCTTTCCTGGTGTAATGGGGTATTCAGGACTTTCTATTGTTAAAGAATTAGGTTTTGATGACGCCAAGTACCTTGGGTTGCTCATGCTTTTGTTTTAGGGCTTGCCTTTCACTATCTGTTTATCTTTAGTGCTACTTGTGCACACTGTTTCTGACCGAAGCCTATCTCCTATTATCTTGGTTGTGTTAGAACTGTTTGCAGTGGGTGTTGCTGCTGGGGTTAGAGCTCCTGGGATCCTGCCTCCTCTGGATTTTGTGGGATTTGGTGTGGAGCTAAAGCCCAAGAGCTGCTGTTCAGTGCTCAGGCACAGACTAGAATGAACCAGTGTTCTTGGCTAGGAGTGAATTCCTGGGTTCCCATGGTTTCCAGTTACTCCCTGTTTGGGGCAGGTGTTGCTGTCTCCTTACCTGAGATGCTGCTGAAGTTAGAGCTCCTTTGAGGGCTACCTCCTCTAGATTTGTGGATTGTGTACAGAGCTGAAAACCAAGATCTGCTCAGTGCTCAGGCACAGACCAGAAGGCTTAATTAGACTATTTTATTCTCCTTTTTACATAAGTTATATGTGACATAAAATCAAGGACTAAAACATTTCAAAATCATATTCTTAAAATTTGAATTAATGTTTAATATTTTTCCAGATATCAAACATTGAACTCAAAGGGGGAGATTGGAATAGATAATATTTTAAAACACCCACTATATTTTAATTGATTTTAATCACAAATATGTATCTTCTAAGTTTTTATATGCTTGTGAATTTCTTAGATTAATTGAACAATGAATGAATGACAGATGAATGATAGTGGCTAAGTCACTGATGACTGATTTGGATAATCTTCATAATTGAATGGTTACTAAATGTATTAATAAAACATGCTCAGATATTTTAGCTGCTGTGTGCATTTGAGTATTCCATTCTATATCATAGCTAGTGTTTCAAGTTTTTTAGTAGTCACTAAGACATAAATAATATTTGGTAATATTTATGGGACAGTGGAAAGATTAATATTTAATTTTATATTTTCACATGTTGTATTTTAACCAAATCTTTTTATAACTGTTACCTAACCTACTCATCACTTCTTTTTCTTAGCACATTTCTTTTCATAAATTTCTCAGCTCATTTACTACTATCAGTATTTACTGTGGTATGGAACCATCCACAGGACTATGGACATGCTACTTGTGTAAATCATTGAAATAATGTGGTTTTTGTCTCTTCCTTTATCCATCAGATCCAATTACCTCATCAGTTTTGGGCAGATATCAAATGCTCCTCTGTTATTTTTGCTGAAATTTTGCTTGGCATTATCTTGTAGATGTAGACAATTCTGCTATTATTTCATTTATTTATTTATTTACTCCAGATTTTATTTCCCCTGCCTCCCGTTTACTCTCCACCTGTTCCACATCCCATACCTCCAGTCCATCTCCCTGTCTCCAGGAGGCTGATCCCACCCTCCACCCCCCACCCTATCTGACCTCCAAATTCCCTGGGGCCTCCAAACTTTTGAGGGTTAGGTGCATCATCTCTGATTGAACACAGACCTGACAGTCCTCCGCTGTATATGTGTTGGGGACTTCATATCAGTTGTTACATGTTGCCTTATTGGTTGTCCAGTGTTTGAGAGATCACAGGGGTCCAGATAAATTGAGTCTGCTGGTCCTCCTGCAGGTTCACCATTTTCCTCAGTTTCTTTCACCCTTTCCCTTATTCAACCACAGGAATCAGCACCTTCTGTCCATTGGTTGGGTGCAAATATCTGCATCTGACTTTCAGTTGCTTGTTGGGTCTTCTGGAGGGCAGTCATGATTAGTTCCTTTTTGTGAGCACTCTATAGCCTCAGTAATAGCATTGGTGTTGGGAGCTGACTTTTAACAGAAAGCGGCTAGAAAGCAGCTAACCATGCCTGTAAGGCACACGTGCTAGCCACACCTCTAAGGCTTACATCATATCCATGCCCATTGGAGGGGCATGGCAAAAGTGTATAAATGCCCCAGATTTCCCTTCAACAAAGGACTTGAAGAGATTGGATCAGAACCTCTGTCTTATCTCCATTCCTAACATCTCTTCCCCTTATCCCCATTTCTCTCTCCCTCTAGACCCTGACCTAAAGACCAGAGCAAGCCGCAACATTTTTTGTTAAGTGTTTTGTCTCAAGCCAGGTAGAGCGGAGCTGGTTGCAACATTTTTGGCAATGTTGCCCAACAAGAGACAGAGGGAACAGAGACCCAGAGAGGTGACATAGGACGTGGAGCCATTGGAGAGCCGTTGGTGGAAGGACAAGAAGGAGGAGGAGAATGTGGCTTAGAAAACCACAGGTTGTAAGGGATCTCATAGCGGGGGAATAGAGTAGTTCACTTAGGACTTAACTAACCTGAGAGAAAAGTTCATTGCACCCTCATCTCTGAATACGGCTCGGCAGCCTTCTAGGCTGCATCACCAGCGTGTATTGAAAGTTGAGTGGGTCTGAGGGCCTACAAAGAAGTTACAAAGTTTCAGTGCCCTGTAAAAACTGCAAGGAGGAACTCAACTGCCTGTGAGGTCGTTTTTTCAGGAAGGAACAGTGAACTGAAAGCTCTGGACCAAGTAACCTTTTGATACTTAAAGATGAACAAAACAATGGATATCTTTTGGGCTTTATATGATGATATTTCAAATGATTTGATAGGAATCAACTTAGGGAACTAGACACCTTATCATTTATCAGTATGGCAATATTTATTCTCTTGATTTACTATGTCTTCTCAGAAGACAGGGCCCTAGATAGAAAATTCCTTGCCTTGGAAAAGATATTACAAATAACACTAGAATAAAGGTACAGGATTTTATTGGTCAAAATAAGCAACACCAAGGAGATAGAGATAAAATTTGGAAACAAAATCTAGAAGATAATTTACTAAAGTTAGCAAATCAAAATAAGGCAGGTGCTACAATATTACAATTACAACACAAAGAAAAACTTATGACTTGGCAACAAGGCTTAGAGGAAGAGGCAGTTAAATATTATGACTCTGAAAGGCCTTCTCCCAGTGCACCTCCACTTCCAGAGACCCCCATTGTAGAGTCAGTGGTTATAGATCCCAGAAAGGAGTTACAGGATAAAATTTCTATTCTTAAACAACTTATAGAGTTGTAAAAAGAGTATCAGGACTTTATTAATCAGTTAAAAAAATTAAGAACAGAGACGAGGTCTCGAGAGGCCATCTGTGAAAATCCCCTGGATGAAAATCCTCAAACCAGTGCCCAAAAGCAGCCCCTATCCTCTAGTTTTAGTTCAGCTATAGATCAGCCAGAGGAGGGAGACGCTGAGGCTTTCCCTATATCAGAGACCAGAGACACTCAAGGGGTTGCTTGGAGACATCACACAGGGTTTAATTTTCAAATTATTAAAGAATTAAAAAATGTCATATCTCAATACAGTGCCATCGCTCCCTTTACTCTTGCAATTTTAGAGTCTGTGGCAAAGGAGTGACTGACTCCTAGTGATTGGAATATGTTAGTGAGAGTAGTTCTTAGTGGTGGAGACTATCTTATTTGGAAATCAGAATATCAGGAGAATTGTAAAGAGACAGCTAGTAGAAACATTCAGGCAGGCAATGGTTGGTCCTTTGATGCCTTAGTAGGAGAAGGGCAATTTGATTCTAGTGATAACCAGGTGCAATATGACCCAGGCTTATTCGCTGAAATTCAAAATGCAGCCGTGAAGGCTTGGTGTAAACTTCCGGCAAAGGAAGACCCTAGTGCATCTTTGACAGCAGTCAGACAATGGCCTGATGAACGATTTTCTGGCTTTGTACATCGATTAATGACAACAGCAGGGAGGAATTTTGGTAATGTAGAGTCAAGTGTAGATTATGTGAAACAACTTGCATATGAAAATGCCAATTCTGCCTGTCAAGCAGCCACTAGACCCTATAGGAAAAAGACAGACCTTACAGGGTATATCAGACTCTATTCTGATATAGGTTCCTCCTACCAACAGGGCTTAGCTATGACTGCTGCCATGCAAGGACAATCAGTAAGAGAATTTTTGGCAAGTAGAGATAAAAAGGCCTGTTTTAAATGTGGCTAGCCTGGACACTTTGCAAGAGATTACAAGGCAGAAAATGAGTTAACTCAGAGACAGCCCAGAAAACAGCCTGGGCTCTGCCCACATTGCAAATGTGGAAGGCATTGGGCTAGTGAATGTAGGTCCAAAAGAGACACACAAGGAAACACCCTTTCCCATAATCAGGGAAACGGGAACTGGGGCCAGCTCCAGGACCTGAACCAACACAAGCTGAAACAGGCTTATGGAGCAGTCAGTATCATACCAGCAAACACCAATCCCTTACTGAACTTAGTTGAGCAAAACCAGGAAGCATAGAACTGGACCTCAGTTCTGCCACCCACACAGTAATAACCCCAGAAATGGGACCTCAGGCCTTACCCACTGGAGTGTTTGAACCATTCTATCCAAATGTGTTTGACCTGATAGTGGGAAGAAGCAGACTACTATGCAGGGACTACAAATTTTTCCTGGAGGTATAGATAATGATTATCAGGGTGAGATTAAGGTAATGGCACAGGCAATTCAGAATATAGTCACCATTCCTACAGGAAAGAGGATAGCTCAACTATTGTTACTTCCATTGAACCCTACTAATCACAAGTATCAGAATCCTAAAAGAGTGGATCAAGGCTTTGGTTCCTTTGATGCATACTGGGTACAGCCCATAGTTAAACAAAAACCTATGATGACACTATGGCTTGATGGAAAGGCATTCCAAGCCTTGGTTGATACAGGAGCTGGTGTGACTATACTAAAACAAAGCTATTGGCCTGCCACCTGGCCTCTGACCCCAACCTTAATCAGCTTAAGGGGTATTGGCCAAAGTCAAAATCCACAGCAAAGCTCTAAGGTGCTGACATGGAAAGATAAAGAAGGACATACAGGGAATATACAACCCTATGTCATCCTGGGCCTTCCTATTAATCTCTGGGGCCAAGAACTGTTATCCCAATTGGGATTGATTATATGCAGCCCTAATGAAGTAATTACAGCTTAAATGATACACTTTGTATTTTCCCCAGGTAAAGGATTAGGAAAAAATGAAGATGGAATTATTCATCCTATTGAGGTTTATGGTAACAATGAAAGAAGAGGCTTGGGGTATTTTTGATGGGGGCTACTGATTCAACTGCACCCCTAAGGGCTTTGTGCGGATTCCATCACCTGGAAGGGGGACTTGCCCGAATGGGTGAATCAGTGGTCCCTAACCACCGAAAAATTACAAGCTGCCCAGTTGCTAGTGCAGGAGCAATTACAGGCAGGACATTTAGAAGAGAGTAACTCTCCTTGGAATACTCCCAGTAACTCTTTCCTGGAATACTTTGTCATTAGGAAAAGTCAGGAAAGTGGAGATTGTTGCCAGACTTGAGGGCTGTTAATGTGACCATGATTAGGATGGGAGCCTTACAACCTGGGCTGCCCACACCGGTGGCCATACCTTTAAGTTATTATAAAATAGTTATATATTTAAAAGACTGTTTTTTTACTATCCCCTTGCATCCTAAGGATAGAAAGTGCTTTGCTTTCAGTGTTCCCTCTATAAACTTTAGAGAACCTATGAAAAGATATCAATGGAAGGTCTTGCCTCAGGGTATGACAAACAGTCATACCTTGTGCCAAGTTTGTGGCTTCTGCCATAGAGGGTGTTAGAACTATATGGAAGCACATCTACATGATTCATTCCATGGATGATATTTTGATAGCTGGAAAAGATGGAAAACAGGTACTCCAGTGTTTTGATGATCTTAGAACAGCTTTACAGACTGCAGGGTTACAAATAGCACCAGAAAAGGAACAATTGCAAGATCCATATACTTATTTAGGATTTCAGATTAATGGTACACATATTATTAATAGTAAGGCCACACTGAGGACTGATTCCCTTAAGACACTTAATGATTTTCAAAAACTACTGAGAGACATTAATTGGCTATGACCATATTTGAAACTCATGACCGGAGAATTGAAGCCTCTGTTTGATATTCTCAAGGGAGATCCTGACCCTAAGTCTGACAGGGCTCTAACAGAGGAGGGTAGAAAAGCCTTACAGAAGGTAGAGAGTGCTATTTCATCCCATTTTGTAACTTATATTAATTATTCTAAGCCTTTATATTTTATTATTTTTGACACTAAACTAACTCCTACTGCAATTTTTTGGCAAACTGCACCCATATTACGGGTTCATCTTCCCTCATCCCCCAAGAAGGTTCTTAATCCATACTGTGCAGCTGTAGCAGATATGATTATAATAGGCAGAGACAACAGTCAAAAATATTTTGGAAAAGATCCTGATGTCATAGTACAACCCTATACAAGGCATCAGGTTGATTGGCTTATGCAGAGTTATGAAGTTTGGCCTATTACATGTGCCTCATTTGCTGGTCAGCTAGATAATCATTATCCACCAGATAAATTGGTTCAGTTTTGTAATCGTCATGCATTTGTTTTTCCAACTCATACTGCACATGCACCTATCAAGGAAGCATTGCTAGTTTTCACTGATGGTTCCTCATCAGGAACAGCTGCTTATGCCTTTAAAGAGCAAGTAATCTCCTTTGCTACATCATTGGTGTCAGCTCAGTTGGTTGAATTACATGCCGTTACTGCTGTGTTTCAAATATTTCCAAATCAAACCATTAATATTTACACAGATAGTTTATATGTAGCTCAGTCTATCCCTTTGTTAGAAACTGCTGCACAAATAAAGCATTCCTCAGAAGCAGCTGATTTGTTTTTAGAGTGCCAACAATTAATTTTGAGGAGAAAGTATAAATTCTTTATAGGACACCTGAGAGCCCACACTGGGCTACCAGGTCCTCTCTCTGAAGGAAACACCAAGGCAGATCTAGCTACTCGTGTAGCTGCAGTGACTTTATCAGATCTGCCATCTAATTTGGATCAGGCCATAAAGGCTCATGAGTTACATCACCTTAATTCTAAAACTTTAAAAGTTATGTTTAAAATTACCAGAGAACAAGCTAGACAAATTGTCAAACAATGTCAATCATGTGTTAAACTTTTACCAGCTCCTCATTTGGATGTAAATCCAAAGGGACTGATACCAAACAGTCTCTGACAAATGGATGTTACTCGTTATAATGAATTTGGCAGTCAAAAATATATACATGTATGTGTAGATACGTACAATAATTTTATTTATGCGACATTATAAACTGGAGAAGCAAGGAAGCATGTGATCACTCATATGCTTGCTGCAATCGCTGTATTGGGTGTGCCTAAACAGATAAAAACTGACAATGGCCCAGTTTCCACCAGTTCTGTGAAAAATTGGGAATACTACATAAAATGGGTATTCCATATAATCCACAGGGCCAAGGTATGATAGAAAGGGCACATCAAACGATTAAATGTCAATTTGAAAAAGTTAAAAAAGGGGAATGGTATCCTACCAAGGGATCCCCCAGAAATATCCTTCATCATGTACTCTTTATTTTAAACGTTTTAACTTTGGATTCTGAAGGAAAATCTGCTGCAGATAGATTTTGGCATAAATGATACCAAAAAGAATTTTGCAACAGTCTTCTGGAAAGACCCATTAACTGGAACCTGGAATGGGCCAGGTCCAGTGCTTATCTGGGGAAGAGGTTCTGTTTGCATATATTTCCAAACTGCAGATGCTGCACGCTGGCTGCCAGAAAGACTGATTAAACAAATAGACAACAATAACAAATCCAGGGAGGAGAAACCCCCTGAGAAGCATATTTTTTCTTTGTAGGAAATATGAAGGAAACATGAAAATGCTTCACAATTGCCTTCAAACTGGAACAGTTCAACGAGCAAACCTGACTTGGGAAGTTCTCAGTGCTGAAGAAGACATCACCACCTCAATCTCCAGGGTGGCTCTATTGGACCCTTGGTTTCCGGCCCTATATATAGTTTAGTGGGGTACATTGTTTAAACCCACTACCACAGTTATAATTGTTTTTTTTTGGGGGGGGGTTGAGATTGATTGAGCAGGAACAGGGAATTTCCTTACTTGTTTTGTTAAGATCAAAGCTATAATCAGTTCTGTATTTCTCTGTGTTGCCCTTTAAAAAGTGTGTTGCTGTTTACTGACTATTTAGGCATTAAATCTCTTGTGTCTCGGGTTTATGATGTTCAACAGATTGATGGCTTTTGTATGGTAACAGATAGATGCCATTCAAATGAAAACCATATAGGTCCATTATTACAGGCTGGAAATAGGGAACTCTGAAACCTCTGTCATCAAGACTGATGAAGATTAACCCCTAACTTACTCGCTAAGTCGGATAGTCAATGACGGTTAAGAGAACATATTGAGATCCTTGCCCCTAAAAGAAGGGAGGCCTCACCATCCTAAGACAGGAGCTCAACCAATGGTTGTTGAGTATTCAAGGATGGGAAAGGGAGTCTGGGGTCCTTTGTTCCAACCTAAGACATGCACGGTTTCTGTAAGTTTTCCCAGCTTTCCCTTTTGAAAAGATAATTAGAAAGGGGGACCTGTTGGGAGCCGACTTTTAACAGAAAGCAGCTAGAAAGAAGCTATCCATGCCTGTAAGGCACATGTGCTAGCCATGCCTGCAAGGCTTATGTCATATCCACGACATAACTTGGGCGTGGCAAAAGTGTATAAATACCCCAGATTTCCCTTCAATAAAGGACTTGAAGAGACTCAATCAGAACCTCTGTCTTGTCTCCATTCCTAGCGTCTCTTCCCCTTATCCCTATCTCTCTTCCTCTAGGTCCTGACCCGAAGACCGTAGCAAGCTGCAACATTTTTTGTTAAGTCTTTTGTCTCAAGCCAGGTAGAGTGGAGCCGGTTGCAACACCTTGGGACCTATCCTTGAACTGGATCCTACTTTGGGCCTGTTGCTGGACCTTCTTTTCCTCAGGCTCCCCTGCATTTCCATTCCTGTAGTCTTTCAAACAATTATGGGAACAATTATGGGTCAGAGTTTTGACTGTGGGATGGCAACTCCATTCCTCATTTGATTTCCTGTCTTCCTGCTGGAGATGGGCTCTAAAAGTTTCCTCTCCCTACTGTCAGACATTTCATCTAAGGTCCCTCCCTTTGAGTCTGAAGTGTCTCTCACCTCCCAAGTCTCTGGTGCATTCTGGAGGGTTCCCCCAACCCCCTATTTCCCTAGGTGGCCTCTTTCCATTCTTGCTGCTGACCCTTAGGACTTCAGTCCTTATTCCTCACCCAGTACCAGATCAGGTCCTTTTTTCTCCGATTCCCATCCACTTTCTTTCCCAGGTCCTTCCCTCCCTCTCCACTTGAGATTGCTTTCTTCTCCCTCTCCAATGGGACTGAGAAGCCCTCACTTGGGCCCTTCAGCTTGTTGACATTTTTCATTTCTGTGAACTCTATGTTTGGTATTCTGTACATTTTTTGACTAATATCCACTTATTAGTGAGTACATACCATGCATGTACTTTTGGATAATATTTTCTAGTTGCATCCATTTGTCTGCAAAACTCAGGATATTCTTGTTCTTAATAGATGAGTAGTATTCCATTGTGTAAATGAACCACATTTTCTGTATCCATTCTTCTGTCTTGGGACATCTGGGTTGTTTACAGTTTCTGGATATCACACATAAGGCAACTATGAACATAGTGGAACATGTGACCTTGGGGCATGGTGGGGCATCTTTTGGGTATATTCCCAAAAGTGATATTGCTGGGTCTTCAGTTTGATCTATTTCCAGTTTTCTGATGAACCTTGAGATTGATTTCTAGAGTGACTGTCAGTTTGCACTACCACCAGCAATGGCAGAGTGTTCTCCTTTCTCCACATCTTCACCAACATATGTTGTCACCTGAGATTTTGATCTTAGTCATTCTGATTAGTATAAAGTAGAATCTCAGGGTTGATTTGATTTGCATTTCTCTGATCAGTAAGGCCTTTGAACATTTCTTTAGGAGCTTCTAAGCTATTCGAGATTCCTCTGCTGTGAATTCTCAGCTTATTTCTATACCCCATTTTTGATTGGATTGTTTGGTTTCTTGATGGTTAGCTAATTGAGTTCTTTATATACTTTGGATATTAGTCCTCTACTGAATGTGGGATTAGTGAAGATATTTTCCAGTCTGTAAGTTGCCCATTTATCTTATTGGCTATGTCCTTTGCCTTACAGAAGCTTTCCAGTTTCATGAAATTCCATCTTTCAATTCTTGATCTTAGACCATGAACCATTGAAATTCTGTATAGGAGATTTTTCTCTGTGCCAATGAGTTCAAGGCTCTTTTCTACTTTCTCTTTTATTAGATTCAGTGTATCTGGTTTTATGTTGATGTCCTTGATCCACTTGGATGTGAGGTTTGTGCATGGTGACAAATATGGGCCTATTTTAATTTTTCCACATACATACAGCCAGTTAGACCAACACCATTTATTGAAGATGCTTTCTTTTTTATCACTGTATATTTTTGGCTGCCCTAAGTGTCCCTTAGGGATCAAGTGTCACTAAGTGTGTGGTTTCATTTCTGGGTGTTCAGTTCTATTCCATTGATCACCGTGTCTGTCTTTGTACCAATACCATGTAGTGTTTTACCATTATTGCTCTGTAGTAAAGCTTGAGATCAGAGATAGTGATTCTCCCAGATGTTCTTTTATTGTAAAGAATTGCTTTCACTATTCTGGATTTTTTGACTTTCTAGATGAATGTAAGAATTCCTCTTTCCATGTATTTGAAGAATTATGTTTGGATTTTTATGGAGATTGCATTGAATATAAATGTCTTTGGTAGGATGACAATTTTTGCTATATTAATTCTACCAATCCATGAGTGTATGAAATATCTCTATTTTCTGAGATCTTCTATTGTTTTTTTCTTGGGAGACAAATTTATTGTCATACAGGTCTTTCACTTGTTTGGTTAGAGGTAACCCAAGTTATTTTATATTATTTGTGGCTCTTGTGAAGGATGTCATTTCCCTAATTTTTTCTCAGCCTGTTTATCATTTGTATAAAGGAAGGCTACTGATTTATTTGAGTTAATTTTGTATTCAGCTACTTTTTTTTTATCCAACTGCTGAAGTTGTTTATCACTTGGAGAAGTTTTTTGATAGAACTATTGGAGTTGTTTATGCATACTATCTTCTTTGCCAAATTGTCTCCCCTTGATATTTTTTAATTTTCTGATTGTTCTAGCTAGCATTTTGAGTACTATATTGAATAGATATGGGGAGAGTGGGCATCTTTTTCTTGTTGCTGATTTTTGTGGGATTGCTTCAAGTATGTCTCCACTTAATTTCATATTGGCTCTTTGTTTGTAGTAAATTGCTTTTTTATGTTTAGGTGTGGCCCTTGAATTCCTGACCTTCCAATACTTTTAACCTGAAGGGGTGTTATATTTTGTCAAATGATTTTTCTGCCCCTAAGGAGATGATCATATATTTTTTCTTTGAGTTTATTTAGAGGATTATGTGTATAAATTTTTGTATATTAAACTAACCTTGCATCCCAGAGATAAAGCTTACTTGATCATGGGAAATGATGTGTTTTAATGTGTTTTTGGATTTGGTTTGCAAGAATTTTTTGAGTATTTTTGCATCAATATTTGTAAGCAAAAGTGATCTGAAGTTTTCTTTTTTGGTTGGAACCTTATGCTGTTTAGGTATCAGAGTAATTGTGACTTCATAAACAAGTTAGCTAGTGTTCCTTCTGATCTGTTTTATGAAATAGTTTAAGGAATATTGGCATCATGTCTCCTTTGAGGGTCTGGTAGAGTTCTACTCAAAAACCATCTGGCCCTAAACTTTATTTGGTTGGGAGGTTTTTAATAACTTCTATCTCCTTGTGTA
Organism: Rhabdomys dilectus; assembly: GCA_019844195.1. Lineage (NCBI taxonomy): Eukaryota > Metazoa > Chordata > Mammalia > Rodentia > Muridae > Rhabdomys > Rhabdomys dilectus. The sequence goes on from JADRCG010007989.1 coordinate 26,828, forward strand.
ATATGTGCCTGTTTAGACGATTTACTTGTTCTTGATTTAACTTTGGTATGTGGTATCTGTCTAGAAAACTATCCATTTCATCTAGATTTTCATGTTTTGTTGAATTTAGGCTTTTATAGTTGGATCTGATGATTTTTTTGAGTTTCCCCCCTTTCTGTTGCTATGTCTCCATTTCCATTTCTGATTTTGTTAATTTGGATATTGCTTCTGGGCCCTTTAGTTAGTTTGCCTAGGAGTTTATCTATCTTGTTGATTCTCTCTCTCTCTCAAAAAAACAAAACAAAACAAAACAAAAAAAAAAAACAAAAAAAAAGAACAGCTCTTGGTTTGTTTGATGTTTTGCATTGTTCTCTTTGTTTCTATTCAGTTGATTTCAGCTGTGAGTTTGAATATTTCCTGCATTCTACTCCTCTTAGGTAAGTTTGCTTCTTTTTGTTCTAGAGTCTTCAGGTATGCTGTTAAATTGATAGTGTAAGATATTCCGTTACTTTACCAGAGCACTTAGTGCTATGAATTTTTCTCTTAGGATTGCTTTCATGGTATCACATAAATTTGGGTATGATGTTTCAAGATTTTTATTAAATTCTAAAATATCTTTAATTTCTTTATTTCTTTTCTGACAAAGTTATCATTGAGTAGAGAGTTGTTCAGTTTCCACATATATGTGGGCTTTCTGTTGTCTTTGTTGTTATTGAAGACCAGTTTTAGGCCATGGTGATCTGTTAGGATTGCATGAAATTATTTCAATCTTCTTGTATTGGTTGAGGGTTGTTTTGTGACAAATTGTATGGTTGATTTTGGAAAAGGTACCATGAAGTGCTGAGAAGAAAGTGTATTCTTTTGTTTTAGGGTAAAACATTCTGTAGATATCTGCTCAATCCATTTGGTTTATAACTTCTATTAGTTTCATTGTGTCTCTGTTTAGTTTCTGTTTCAATGTCCTGTTCATTTGTTAGAGTGGGGTGTTGAGGTCTCCCACTATTATTGTGTGTGGTTCAATGTGTGTTTTGAACTTTAGTAATTTCTTTTATAAATGTGAATTCTCTTGCATTTGGGGCATAGATGTTCAGAACTGAGACTTTCTCTTGGTGACTCTTTTCCTTGATGAATATGAAGTGTTCTTCCTTATCACACTTGATAACTTTTGGTTCAAAGTCTATTTTAGTGGATTAGGATGGCAACTCCAGCTTGTTTACTTTGACCAATTGCTTGAAAAAACATTTTCCATCCTTTTACTCTGAAATAGTGACTATTTTTGTTATTGACGTATGTTTCTTGTATGCAGCAAAATGCTGGATCTTGTTTGTGTATCTAGTCTGTTAGCTATTTTTTTTTATAGATGAGTTGAGTCCACTAATGCTCAGACGTATTACAGAGAGATTATTGTTGATTCTTGATATTTTTGTTTTTGTAGGTGGCTTTATTTGCTTGTGGTTCTCTCCTTTTAGCTTTGTTGTGAGATGCTTAAGGTCTTGTACTTTCTTTGGTTCAGGTACCTTTCTTGTGTTGAAGTTTGTTTGTTTCTAGGATCCTCTGTAGGGATGAATTGGTAGACACTGTTTAATTTTGGTTTTGTCCTGGAATATTTTGTTTTCTCCATCTCTGTTGATTCAGAGTTTTGCTGGGCATAGTAGCCTGGGATGGCATTTGTGTTCTTTTACAGTCTGTATGACCTCTCTTCAGTTTCTTCTGGTTTTCATAGCCTGCTTAGAAGTCCGCTGTAATTCTGATAGGTCTAACTTTGTATGTTACTTGGTTCTTTTCCCTTGCAGCTTTTAATAGTTTTTCTTTGTTCTGTGTGTTTAGTGTTTTGATTATTATGTGACAAGAAAATTTTCTTTTCTGGTCTCATTTATTTTGTGTTTTGTAGGTTTTCTGTACCTTTATGGCCACCTTACTCTTTAGTTTGGGGAATTTTTTGTCTATGATTTTTGTTGAAGACATTTTCAGGTCCTTTGAGCTGGGAATCTTCTCCTTTATTCTGATTATTCTTAGGTTTAGTCTTTTCATTGTGTTCTGTATTTCCTGGATGCTTTGAGATAGGAATTTTTTACATTTTAAATTTTCTTTGACAGTTGTGTCAATTTCTTCTATGGCATTTTCTACACCTGAGATTGTCTCTTGTATCTTTTGTATTCTGTTGGTGATACGTCTGTAATTCCTGGCCTCTTTCCTACTTTTTCCATTTCCAGGTTTGCCTCCATTTGTGTTTACTTTATTGTTTCTATTTCTTCTTTTACATCTTAGATTGCTTTATTCAGTTTAATTCAGTTCAATTCAACTCAATTCAATTCAATTTCACCTGCTTATCTGTGTTTTTCTGTTTTTCTTTCAGTGAGTTATTGATATCTTCCTTAAAGGACTCTATTATCTTTATGAGATAGTATTTTAGGACAGATTCCTGATTTTCAGGCATGTTGGTATATTCAAGGATTATAGACATTGGAGAACTGTGTTATGATGATGCCCATATATATAAGCTACTATTGTTCATCATCTTGAGCTTGCCTCTTCCCATTTGGATATTCCTGGTGTTTGTTAGTCTGGGTGACCCTCTCTGGAATCTGGCTTTTTGTCACTGGTTTGCTTCAGGTCTCCCAATGTGCCTTTGGGCTTGGCTGAGGCAGATCCCCTGTGGGGTCTTCCTACTGGGGGCTCTTTAGAGGGATAGAGATGATGCTCATCTGTTGCCCTGGCTGCAGTAGATTTCCTGGGAGGACTTCAGACTGTTGGGTCTTCAGTGGAGCAGTCAAGCTATTGTCCTGTGTGAAGATGTTCTCTGGGTTATGGACTGTGGTTTCTGTTTCCCTGTGTGCTGTAGAATCTAGGGAGGCTTTTAGTCTGTTGGACCACTTGCCTTGCATGCCTTCAAGCTGTGGTGTCAACTGCTCTGAGGACACTGATCCTTGCTCTGAGTGCAGCAGTGTATTCTCAACTGCTCTGAGTGCATTGGATCCTCTAGAATGGGTCAAGTTATGGTGTCTTCACCAGAATAGACAAGCTAGGACAAAGGACCAGGTGGAAGGGGTAGAGAGGTGTGGTATTCAAGAGGGCAGGGTTTTGGTGGGTGATGGGTTCTGAGTCTACCAGGCATTAAGCTGCAGCTCTTGGACTTTGGCTTGGGAGTAGGGAGTATTCTTACCAACTACTCTGAGGGCAGTGGATTCTCTAGGATGGGTCAAGATATGGTGTCTTCACAGGAGCAGACAAGCTAGGAATCTGTCCAACAGAAAGGACCCTAGTATTTCTTAAATGTTGAGATCTTATCACATCCACAGAATCTATTTCTAAGCAACATTTTTAAAAACTCTAGTGCTCACATTTGAAGATGCTTTGTAGGAGAGTGTATAATACAAAAGTCCCATTTGGAAATGAAAATTCTGTGGTTGACTATTTGTTGCAGGCTGATTAATTTTGGGTCTCTGGATTAATCACCTAAATTTGAAATTTTTTAAATAAGAACTGAAATTTTCACTAATCTTTGAGTGTAATGATAAATATTTAGACATTGATTTTACTCCATTCTTATTTAACATATGTCCTAAGCAGCCAGTGGTTCTCACCCACTTAAAATTTAACTAGGACTAGGCATGTTTTCTTTTTTATGTAAACAATGTATTTCTTCCCTAACTCAGTAGTCATCACGTAGAGAGTTGATCTGTTTCCATGAGTTTGTAGGGTTTCTGTTGCTTCTGATTTGTTAAAATCCAGGTTTAATCCAATTTGGTCTAAGAGGATACAGGGGTTATTTAACTTTTTCTTGTATCTTTTGATACATAGTTTCTTTCTAAGTACATGGTCAATTTTGGGGGAATTTCTGTCAGGTTCTGAGAAGGTATATCTTTTACTTGCAGGTAAAATGTCCTTTATATAGCTCTTAAGTCTATTTGAATTACAACATTTTTAAGTTTCAGTATTTATTTTTTGTGTGGATGACCTATCAGTTGTTGAGAGTGCTCTATTGGAGTTGATCATTAATAATGTTTGAGGTTTAATATGTGATTTAAGTTTTGTCAGTGTTATACAAATGTGTATTCCTTTGGTTTGAGGGGGTGTAGATACTAAGAATTGAGACATTATCTTCATAGATTTCTTATCTTTATTTTTTGTCAGTATATTTTTATTACATATTAGCATAGGTAATATCAGATTGTTTCTTGGGAAATTACTTTGAAAAACATTCATAACACTTTATTCTGAGGAAATGTATATATTTGTTGCTAAAGTATAATTCTTGTATGTAGCAGGAAATAGATGCTGGTTTTGCATCTATTCTGTTAGCCTGTGCCTTTTATTGGCATGAAGAGGGTAAATGATTCCATTTATATTGAAATAATAATTACCAGAGATTGTAATTTCTGCTATTTTGTTGTTTTGGTGGTAGTGTGTGTGTGTGTGTGTGTGTGTGTGTGTGTGTGTGTGTGTGTATGACTGTGTGGAAGTATATGCTTCAATTATTTTGGTTTTCCTGGTGTTATATGATGTATTTTTTGTGTTTTCATTGTTTCAATGGACCTCCTCAGGTTGAAGATTTTCTTCTAGTACCTCCTGTTATGCCATATTCATAGACAGTTATTGCTGCAATTTGACTTTTTATTTTTAATAGGATATGTTGTTTTCTCTATCTGTGGTGATTGAAAGTTTTGCTGGATATAGTAGTCTGGTCATGTATCTGTACTTTCTTAAAGTCTGGAAGATATCTCTTCAGGTTCACTGACTTAAAGCTTTAGTTGAGAAGTCAGGTATGATTCTCATAGATCTGCCTATAATATGTCATATTTTGCCTTGCAACTTTTAATATTATTTCTTTGTTTTCTATGTTTAATGGTTTGAATATTTTGTGAAAATGAAAATTATTTCCTGGTCTAATTGATTTCATAGTCTGTAAGCTTCTTGTACATTTAAGGCTAGCTAAATTTTGAGCTGGGTTTCTTCTTTGTTGTTGTCATTAATAGGTCTGTTATTTTCAGTGTCCCAAATTTTCTAGATATTTTGTAGTAGGAATTTTTAGATTTAAGATTTTTTTAAACAAATGTTTGACAAATTAACTTAACAGTTTCTTCTATAGTATTTTCTTTGCCTAAGATTCTTCCATGTCTTGTATTCTGTTGGTAATGTCTATATCTGTAGGTCATATTCACATACTTGAATTTTCCACTTCCAGGATTTTTCAGTATTTCTTTTTTATTGTTTCCATTTCCACTTTGAAGATTAGTGCAATTTTATTGATTTTCTTCACCTGCTTGCTTTTTTCTTTGTTTTTCTTGCATTTCTATAAAGGATTTATTATTTTCTTCCCATTGTTTATATTTTCCTGGATTTCATTAAAGTATTTATTCATTCCCTCTTTAGGGACCTCTATTATTGTGATAAAGTTAGTTTTAAGCTCATTTTCTTGTGGTTAGGCTATGTTGAAATATACAAGGGTTGCTCTAATAGGGTAGTTGGGCTCTGGTGGCACCATATTGCCCTTTCTTTTGTTGATTATATTCTTATACTGGAGTTTAGGCATCTGGCATTGGGATGAATATAGGTCAAGGGGCCAATTTCTCAATATGTCTTCATTGGATTGATGTTTTAATTTCTTGGTTTTTGTTTTATCTTTTGTCTTCAGATTATTTCATGCTGTTTATTGTGGCAAGCATCACCTCTTGTTAGCATGGACTCTTCGTCAGAATTGTGGCCTAGACTTCTGATAGTATGCTTGGACTTTGTTCCAGCAAGATGTCTCTGTTCTTCTGAGTGTTGCAATCTGTACCTATTCTGGTTATCATGGCCAGCCTTTGAACAGAAGATATGTACACATGAAGGGTGTGGGCAGGAACAGCTACTGGGCTCTGGGCTTATAAACATTAAATGTGAGTTGAGGTTTTATAGTGGTTTGGGGTTTTGTGACGTCATCATTCTCAGCAAAAACCTTTTATATTATCATCTCTATTCATTCTATAGCAAAATTTAAAATTTGGTTTGCAAAAATTGAGTTGTTGCTAAGATTCGACATGTTATCCATGAAGTTTTAAAGTCAGATAATAAATTTGACACATGATTATCTCCAGAAGTGTATAAGTTTATTCATTTTTATTGAATCCACATTTTTCAAGAGGATTAATATTTGGTCTACTGGGGAAGAAGTACAATTTTAAATACTATTTTTTTTTTCATTTTTGACAACTTCTTACTCATCCATGCTGATATGTTGGTGGAGTCAGTCTTGTGCACACAACTGTAGCTTAAAATTATAACAGAGCTCCATTATTTTTCCATTTCCTTTCTTTCTGCTAAACTGTCCTAGGAATGTAAGTTCTCTGGTCCTTTTGAAATTCTTCCTTCATTTTTTAAAATTTAATTTAATTATTAATTACATAAATGCAACCTGGTTACTGTGAATAATTTCACAGTATTTTCATGGGTGGCTATTTGACAATAAATTAGTAGTGGATATGTTCTTCACTGGGAATGTTTTATTTTTCTTCCAAAATCAGAATTCTTTTATTTTTATTTAAATAATAAATAATTTTTATTATTTATTTATTTTATTATTATTTAACCCACAGCTCTTCATCTAGGGTTGACATCTTTTGAAATTTCTTTTTTTAATTTTAGCATGTCTATTGATGTCATCTTTTTAAAGGTCTTTTATAGGCAGCCATTTTACTGAGGCTTCCCGTGTGTATTGTCTGACATTTTTAACAGTACATGCATAGGCTATTAGTCTTGGTTCACAAGAGCAGCAACAGCATAACTGAAGGACTTAAGTAAGAAATATTAGATATTTTCCCCTATTAACCTTGAGGTAAAGAACACTGTGATTTCTAATTCTACCTCTAAAAAGATAGACAATATATAGTATGGTAATATGGGTGGCCTCCAGATACAACTTAAACCTACTACTGTCTGTTCTTTATATATACATATATCATATATTCTAAGTGTATAAATATGTCAGAAACATTATTATTAAGATTTTAAGATTGAAAGTCCTGGAAAAAATAAAATAAGGGTGAGATTTGAACCTCATCTAATATTTAAACTTAAGTTGAAGATGAACTTGCTATGAATAATCACAATTCTGAAATAAGCTTGGTAGAGAATGTAAGAATACACAACCACACAACAAATTTTGATAACAGCATATTAGAAAACAATCTAATAGACCTATCTTCCAATTGTTTTTTCATGAAATGCAGCAACATCATCCACTGTGGATAATGACTCAAAGGAAGAGTATTTTAAAGTAACCAATCTATACAACATTCCATCTGAAAATATCAAAGATATGACCCAAAAAGGTAATGGTACTGCTCCACTAAACCATCTAAATCAGTTTAAAATTAAGACAATAAACACTGTGATTCTTTATTTCCATCTATACTATAGAAAAGATAGAATTAACTATCTTAAGAATAATTTCTTCTTTGATCTATTTCACAGACACATGTCCATCTTGAATGAATGTACTGATTGGGTGAGTACTGTATAACAATTATAACTCTAAAGTTATTAGAGCCAACCCATTAAAATAAAAGAATATTCTCAGGCAATTGAATCATTGGATCTTAGTTACTTTTCTATTGTGTCTAAAACTATAACTATGGCAACATATATAAACCATTAAAATTGGTGTCTCCTGGTTCCAATGACCAATACGACATGGAAAATATCAGCAGGCTTACAGCCATGGGGCTGGAGAAGTAGTTGTGACTTTACATACAGATCCACACACAGCAAGTAGAAAGATAACTGGTAATCATATAGTCTTTTGAAATGTTAGAGCCTGCTCTCAGAAACTACTTTCTCCATTAACAAGAGAAGCCACTCGTAAATTTTTTTTCAAATATTTCCACCAAATGGGGAATAGTATTCAAATATATGAGCTAATGAGGGCCATTTGATTATAAACCACCACAAATGGCAAAAACAATTCCACTTAGGTCAAGATTTGTAATACATTAAAAAATAAATTCTTCTAGTACAATGAAGCATTAATTTTACTTGCCAAGGAAAATGTAATCAGTGAAGAACACCTATCATAATTGGTTAACTTACTGAATCTGTTATGAATGAGGTACTTCAAATTGATAAACATTTCACAAATTTCAGTGATATTCTTCATTGTCATGGATGATATACATCCATATATATGTTTGGAATTGGTATTTACAAAAAAACTCTCAACTCAAACCTGAACAACGCAATCTTCTTAGTAAACATCAGAACATATAACTTAAGGAAAAAAAATCATGATCCTAATGTGTAATTCATAATAATTTTATGCTTAAGAATTCAATATTTGCATGATTAATCATCTGCATATTTGAATTTTTCTCTGAATCATCACATATTTAACATTATATCACACATAATTTAAGTTTTATTTATAATTTTTTAGGTTCCGTGATGAACAAGGCACTATTCACCAACATTTCCTCTATGGAATAAGAATCAGACATTAATTTAAATAATAAATATCTTCAAAATTGAATGTTTATTTTTCTTGGAAAGCCATGGTGTTTGCCTTAGGTGATCACTTCTTTGCCCTTTTCATGTAATGTTTATTGACGCCAGTTCCATTTTTGATTAAATTAATAAATTTTATATAACTTCAAATGTCTTGTAAATTAAGGTACCTTATATGTAGTACAATGTGTGATTTTTTTCTAATAACCACAATATAGTTGCATTTTTCAATAACTTCTATGTCACAGAAAGCAAACAAATTTATTAATGTATTACAAACTATTGAGTATGTGTTTTCACACATTCATTATAATTCAAGAATGTAAGACACTAGATCAATAAATATTGTTGGTGATGAGAATATTTAAAAAAGGTGAAATAGTCTGACCCAGTGTAGAGGACATCACCTGGTTTTTCAGTACCAAATGATTAGTATTGAAAATATATATACAAATACCATTATACAGACTGAATATGTTATATCTAGGAATACACACACACACACACACACACACACACACACACAGACAGAGATAAACAGAGATAGAAATATAGATAGAGACAGGGAGAGAGAGAGAGAGAGAGAGAGAGAGAGAGAGAGAGAGAGAAAGAGAAAGAAATATAGAGCAAGTAATTCTCATTTTGTAGGTTTTGCAAAGGTAAGCATAAAGGATGCTGTAAATAATATGATGAAGTAAACAATTTTGAAACTATCAGTGTGTTGCTTGGTGAGTGACATGTTCAGGTTATAAGACATGGAAGTATGAAAATAAATTAAGTTAAAATGAAATTTCTGTCTATGTAGATAAACAGAGTTGTACATTGTCAATAAGAGGAAACTTTAGGCAACATGATAATATCCATAAAGTTTTTCCAAACCAGAAAGTTTTAGAAGATAGATATGACAAATATACTTGAATACATGTTGTAAGCATCATATATAATATATTAGATTTGGTAATACTATTGGTAGTCTTGAAATTGTTTGGGTCACTTTATTATTGCTTCCCTATTTCTGTTATTTTTTTTTTTTATTTCTCTATGTATTATTTTTTGGCTTTCTTTTTTTTAATTGGATATTTTATTTATTTACATTTCAGATGGTATCTCCTTTCCACATTTTCCCTTCCTAGAACCCCTACCCCATCCCATCTCCCTTCCTCCTTTTTGCTTTTATGCCATCTTAATTACATGCATGTATTAAGGTCAGTTCTAGGTTGAGGGTCTAGCAATACAATAGATGCAAATAGCCAAGGAACAAGCAAAACAATAAACACAAATAGTCGAAGAACAAGCAAGGCATTAAACTCAGTTACATGAATACTTCCATGATCACTGTTTCAAAGGGCTTGACAGGACCAAAATATCTGAGCTGACTTCCCTGTCTTAGTCCAAGGTAATTCTTATGCCGGAAACATACTTCCTTGTTTTAGCCTAAAATTTAGAATCCTGTCTGAAATTACTATTTTGTTCTAGCCTAATATTTAGATTCCTGCCTGAGATTATTTCTTTGTTGTAGCCTGATTTACATTTCTACCTGAAATTACTTCTTTTTTTTTCTTTTATTGGGTATTATATTTACATTTCAGATTTTATCCTCTTACCCCACTTCCCCCATCACCAAAAAACCTCCTATCCCATCCCCCCTCCTCATGCTTCTATGAGGCTGTGCCCCCACCTACACCCTGCCCCAACCCAGCCTCCCCACCCTCACATTTCCCCCACTCTGTGTTCGTCCCTCATGGGACCAAGAATCTCCTCTCCCACCTATGCCCGACAAGGCCATTCTTCCCTATGTATACAGCTGAAGTCATGGGTCCCTCCCTATGTGCTACCAGCTTGGTGGTTTAGACCCTGGGGAGCTCTAGTTGATTGGTATTGTTGTTCTCCTCATGGGGTCACAAACCCTTTCTGCTCCTTTAGTTTTCTCTTTAACTTGTCCATTGGGAAACCCTTGATCATATCAGTGGTTAGCTGTGAGCATCGTCCTCTGAATGTGTCAATCTCAGGCAGACCTCTAAGGAGACAGCTGTATCATGTTCTTGACAGCATGCATTTCCAGCCATCCACATCAGTGTCTAGCTTAGGTGACTGTACATGGGATGGATACACAGTTGGAATGGTCTCCTGATGTCCCATCCTTCAGTTTCTGTCCCACATTTTGTTTCCATATTTGCTCTCTTGAGTAATTTTGTCACTTATTCTAAGTAGAACTGAGGCGTCCCCTCTTGGTCTTCCCTCTTCATGTGGTCTCTGAGTTGAGTCTTTGCGATTCTAAGCTTTTGGGCTAACATCCGCTCATCAGCGAGTAAATACCATGTGTGTTCTTTTGTGCTTGGGTTAACTCACTGAGGATGATAATTTTCTAGTTTCATCCATTTAGCTAAGAATTTCTCGAATTCATTATTTTAATAGCTGGGTAATACTCCATTGTGTAGATGTACCACATTTTTTGTATCCATTCTTCTGTTGAGGGACATCTTGTTTTTTTCCAGCTTCTGCCTATTATAAATAAGGCTGCTATGAACATAGTGGAGCATATGTCCTTGTTATATGTTGGAGCGTCTTCTGGGTATATGCCCAGGAGTGGTGTAGCTGGATCCTCAGGTAATATACTATGTCCAGTTTTCTGAGGAACCACCAGACTGATTTCCAGAGTGGTTGTACCAGTTTCCAATCCCACCAAGAATGGAGGAGTGTTCCTCTTTCTCCGCATTTTCGCCAGCATCTGCTATCACCTGAGTTTTTGATCTTAGCCATTCTGACTAGTGTGAGATGGTATCTCAGGGTTGTTTTGATTTGCATTTCCCTGATGACTAAGGATGTTGAGCATTTCTAAAGCTGCTTCTCAGCCTTTCCAATTTCTTGTGTTGAGAATTCTTTGTTTAGCTCTGTACCCCATTTCTTAATAGGGTTATTTGGTTGTCTGGATAATTTCTTGAGCTCTTTGTATATCTTGGATATTAGCCTTCTATTGGATGTAGAATTGGTAAGATCTTTTCCCAATCTGTTGGTTGCCATTTTGTCTTATTGACAATGTCCTTTGCTTTACAGAAGCTTTGCAATTTTATGAGGTCCCATTTGTCAATTCTTGATCTTAGATCTTAAGCCATTGGTGTTCTGTTCAGAAACTTTTCCCCTGTGCCTAGGTATTCAAGGGTCTTCCCCAGCTTCTCTTCTATTAGTTTCAGTGTATCTGGTTTTAAGTGAAGGTCTTTTATCTACTTGGGTTTGAGCTTTGTGCAAGGAGATAAGAATGAATTGATTTGCATTTTTCTACATGCTGACATCCAGTTGAACCAGCATCATTTGTTTAAAATGCTGTCCTTTTTCCACTGGATAGTTCTGGCCCCTTTGTCAAAGATCAAATGATCACAGGTGTGTGGGTTCATTTCTGTATCTTCAATTCTATTCCATTGATCTTCCTGCCTGTATCTATACCAATACCATGCAGTTTTTATCACTACTGCTCTGTAGTACAGTTTGAGATCATGGACGATGATTTCCCCCGAAGTTCTTTTATTGTTGAGAATGGTTCTTGCTATCCTGGGTTTTTTGTTATTCCAAATAAATTTGCAAATTGGTCTTTTTATCTCTATAAAAAAATTGATTTGGAATTTTGATGGGGATTGTATTGAAGCTATAGGTTGCTTTTGGCAAGATGGCCATTTTTACTACGTTAATCCTGCCAATCCAGGAGCATGGGAGATCTTTCCATCTTCTGAGATCTTCAATTTCTTTCTTCAGAGACTTGAAGTTCTTGTCATACAGATCTTTCACTTGCTTGGTTAGATTCACTCCAAGATATTTTATATTATTTGTGGCTATTGTGAAGGGTGTCATTTCCCTAAATTGTTTCTCAGCATGTTTATCCTTTGAGTAGAGAAAGGCTACTGATTTGTTTGTGTTGATTTTGTATCCAGCCACTTTGCTGAAGCTGTTTATCAGGTTTAGGAGTTCTCTGGTGGAACTTTTAGGGTCACTTAAGTATACTATCATATCATCTGCAAATAGTGACATTTTGACTTCTTCTTTTCCTATTTGTATCCCTTTGACTTCCTTTTGTTGTCTTATTGCTCTGGCTAGGACTTCCAGTACTATATTGAATAGATATGGTGAGAGTGAACAGCCTTGTCTAGTCCCTGATCTTAGTGGGATTGCTTCAAGTTTCTCTCCATTTAGTTTGATGTTGGCTACTTGCTTGCTGTATATTGCTTTTATTATGTTTAAGTATGGGCCTTGAATTCCTGATCTTTCCAAGACTTTTAACATGAGATGTTGTATTTTGTCAAATCCTTTCTCACCATCTAATAAGATGATCATGTGGTTTTCTTTTTTGAGTTTATTTATGTAATGAATTACATTGATGGATTTTCAAATATTGAACCATCTCTGCATTCCTGGGATAAAGCCTACTTGATCATGATGGATGATTGTTTTGATGTGTTCTTGGATTCGGTTTGTGAGAATATTATTGAGTATTTTTTTGCATCAATATTCATAAGCGAGATTGGTCTGTAGTTCTCTTTCTTTGTTAGGTCTTTGTGAGGTTTAGTTATGAGTGTAATTGTACCTTCATAGAATGAATTGAGTAGTGTTCCTTCTGTTTCTATTCATTGGAATAGCTTGAATAGAATTGGTATTAGGTCTTCCTGGAATGTGTGATAGAATTCTCCACTAAAACCGTCTGGCCCCGGACTTTTTTCAGTGGGGAGATTTTTAATGACTGCTTCTATTTCTTTAGGGGTTATATGACTGTTTAGATGGTTTATCTGCTCCTCATTTAACTTTGGTACTTGGTATCTATCTAGAAAATTGTCCATTTCATCCAGATTTTCCAATTGTGTTGAGTATAGGCCTTTGTAGTAGGATCTGATGAGTTTTTAAATTTTTTCTGTTTCTGTTGTTATCTCTCCCTTTTCAGTTTTGATTTTATTAATTTGGATACTGTCTCTATGTTCTTTGATTAGTCTGACTAAGGTTATCTTGTTGATATTCTCAAAGAACCAGCTCCTGATTTTGTTGATATTTTGTATAGTTCCTTCTATTTCTACTTGGTTGATTTCAGCTCTGATTTTGATTATTTCCTGTTGTCTACTCCTCTTGGGAATATTAGCTTCTTTTTGTTCTAAAGCTTTCAGGTTTGCTGTCAAATTGTTAGTGTATGCTCTCTCCATTTTTTTTCCTTTTTTTTTTTTTTGTAAGCACTTAGAGCTATGAGTTTTCTTCTTAGTACTGCTTTCATGGAGTCCCACAAGTTTTGATATGATGTGTCCTCCTTTTTATTAAATTCTAAAAAGTCTTTAATTTCTTTCTTTACTTCTTCCTTGATCAAGTCATTTTGATATTTTTGTATCTGTTGAGGCCTGTTTTGTGACCAATTGTATGGTCTATTTTGGAGAAGGTACCATGAGTTGCTGAGAAAAAGGTATATTTTTTTATTTTAGGGTGATATAATATATATGTATATATATATATATATATATATATATATATATATATATATATATATATCAATCAGTTAAATCCATTTGGTTCATAGCTTCTGTTAGTTTCATTGTGTCTCTGTTTAGTTTCTGTTACCATGCTTTGTCCATTGCTGAGAGTGAGGTGTTGAAATTCTCCACTATTATTGTGTAAGGTGCAATGTATGCTTTAAGCTTTAGTAAAGTTTCTTTTATGTATGTGGGTTCCCTTGCATTTGGGGCAGAGATGTTTAGAATTGAGAGTTCATCTTGGTATATTTTTCCTTTTATGAGTATAAAGTGTTCTTCCTTATCTTTTTAAATTTCATTTGGTTGAAAATCAATTTTATTTGATTTTAGAATTGTTACTCCAGCTTGTTTTTAGGGACCATTTTGCTTGGAAGATTGTTTTCCATCCTTTTATTCTGAGGTAGTGCCTGTCTTTGTCACAGAGGTGTGTTTCCTGTATGCAGCAAAATTCTGGTTCCTGTTTATGCATCCAGTTTGCCAGCCTATGTCTTTTTATTAGAGAATTGAGTCTATTGATATTAAGAGATATTAAGTAAAATAATTGTTGTTCCTGTCACTTTTGTTATTGGAGGTGGAATTACATTTGTGTAACTATCTTCTTTTGGGGTTGTTGGAAGAAGACTTTCTTGGTTTTTTTTTTGTTTTGTTTTGTTTTGTTTTTTTTCAGTGTAAGTTTTTTTCCTTGTGTTGGAGTTTTCCATCCATTATCCTTTGAAGGGCTAGATTTGTGGGAAGATATTGTTTAAATTTGGTTTTGTCATGGAATATTTTAGTTTCTCCGTCAATAGTGATTGAGAGTTTTGCTGGGTATAGTAATCTGGGCTGGCATTTGTGTTCTCCTAGGGTCTGTACGATATCAGTCCAGGATTTTCTGGCTCTTATAGTCTTTGATGAGAAGTCTGGTGTAATTCTTACAGGTCTGCCTTTATATGTTACTTTACCTTTTTCTCTTACTGCTTTCAGTATTTTTTCTTTGTTTTGTACATTCGATGTTTTGATTATTATGTGACGGGAGGTATTTTTTTTTCTGGTCTAGTCTATTTGGGGTTCTGTAAGCTTCTTGCATATTTAAGGGCATCTCTTTCTTTTGGTTAGGGGAGTTTTCCTCTATAATTTTGTTGAAGATACTTACTGGGCCTTTAAGTTGGGAGGCTTGCCCCTCATCTATACCTATTATCCTTAGGTTTGGCCTTCTCATTTTGTCCTGGATTTCTTCAATGGTTTGGGTTAGAAGCTTTTTGCATTTTGCATTTTCTTTAACAGTTATGTCCATGTTTTCCATGGTATCTTCTGCAAATGAGATTCTCTCTTCTATCTCTTGTATTCTGTTGGTGATGCTTGCATCTATGACTCCTGGTCTTTTTCTTAGGTTTTCTATCTCCAGGGTTGTCTCCCTTTGAGATTTCTTTAATGTTTCTCCTTCCATTTTTAGATCCAGGATGGTTTTGTGTAATTGCTTCACCTGTTTGGTTGAAAACAGGATACAGAATTAAAATCACTTATCATGATGATGTTAGAGGACTTTAAGTAGGTCATAAATAACACACTCAAAGAATTTGAGAACACAGGTAAACAGATAGAAACCTTTAAGAGGAAACACAAAAATCCCTTAAAGAATCGCAAGAAAACAACTAAAAGTAACAATTACTGGGCCAGTTCAATATCCTTTACATGTCAGAATTTCAAATATTGGAACTGCTGACATTGTGCTAGACAGGCTGACAGGAGCATAGCATCACTGTTTGGTGAGAGGCTTCATCTAACATCAGATGTAAATAGATCTTGAGACCCCTATAAAACATCAAGTGATCCCTGTTGAATTTAGTAATCAAAACTCCAGTGAGAACACATGCCATCAAGAGGTAGAGCAAGGGGAGCACTCACTCACTGTTGGTAGATATGTAATCTTAAGGAAAAACTTTAGAAGTTAATTTGGCAATTTCTCAGAAAAAAATTGAACAGTAGTACTACACTGAGATATATCACCCCTGTGCATAAACCCTGACTACAAATAAGAGGAGCACACATACTCACCCATATTTACAGAAGCTTTATGTATATTCACTAGGAACTGGAAATCATCTACATGTCCCTCAACTAAAAAATGTTTTTTATTTATTTAATGGAATATTATTTATCTATTAATACCAAAGAGAACAAGAAATGTTTAGGCCAATTCAATTAAGTAGAAAATATCATCCTAAGTAAGCTTATACAGGCTCAGAGTGGTAAATATGATAGGTACTCTGTTAGACATGCATAATACTCATAAGGTATGGGATACCTATGCTTCAAAACAGAGAAAATAAATTATTAAGTATAGCCTAAAAATGTATGCATGAATCTAACTAGGAAGAAAAACTAGTTACTGAACACAGATACAAGGAGGGAACTAGATCAGAGATGAGTAAGGAGAGTAATGAGGACAGAGATTGCATGTGGAGTGAAGGGGTGTGGGTAGGGCCTGGATATGACAACTCCAATCCACTTACTCTTTGGGAGTTATTGAAAATGTGTGGCATGGTAGGGACTGTGAAGTGAGGGTGGCTGACCAAGCTAAGAAATTTAATGAACTTTGGTTGTTTCTGACAAGTTTCTGATTACTTTTTAAAGTTCCAATACAATCACAGCAATTCTCACTTCTGCTTCCAAACCCACACATAAAAGTCTCTTCACTTTTATATTTACTGAAATATTCTTTCCTTTGTTTTCAATGATATATTAATGTATATTAATGTGTATATATATTAATGTGTATATGTATATATACACATTAATATATCATTACTATAATACATGTATGTATATATATATAGCTATTTAAGTATATATATATATACATATATATATATTCACACTCACACATACATATTGCTAAATATAGTTATGTAAAAATTGTATATACATACACATTACTAAATAAAGTTATAAAATATATGTTTCTTGTGTGCCTTCCTTATCCTGAGACTCTGCTTTGTGCTAGAGATGCCCACCACTTCCTCATCAGAGTCACTTGATTCTGCATTACTAGGTCTCTCAGCTGATTCTGGGGCAGAAGGTTGAAGATTGGATGCGCCAACATTTTGAAGTATAGGGACTGTCCAAGTGTTTAGCTGTCTCTATAAATTGGCTAAGTTTTAGAAGCTATGCTTAGTGCTTCCCATAATATCAGTTAATTCAGTCATTCTGGATTTCTGGCGGGGTAGAAGATTTACAGTCTCATAGCAAACCCAGGCTATTTAATTTGAGAAAACAGATTTGAGAAAATGGTTTTTAGCTGACACTCATTCTAAAGCCAAGAAAAAAAAGCCTGGTTCAGAACTCAGTCTTTTAATTAGGAGAGATGACAGAGGTTCTGTTTAGTCAACAAAATGATGGACTGGGTATTAGGTCTATCTTGTACTTTACTGATACAAATTGCTATTGTTATGCTCTAATTGTATTTTGAGAGGAAGTTTTTTTTTTATTTTTACAGAAAGGATGATATGTAGGAGGAGCTAAGATGGGAGGAGTAAGGAGATAAAAGGAAAAGAAGAGGAGGAGCTAGGGAGAGCAGAGATGTAGGAGCAATGGAGAGCCACACAGGTATGGTGAGCAGTTGCAGGTAACAACTTTTATTTAGAGTTAGCTAATTGGAAGACAACTCTCTTTGTATGGGCATATTGTTATTGAGCATTACCAACTATATAAAGTCTTTGATTAATCATTAAGCATTAGAGCCTCATTTTCTTACTGGGCCCGCATGGATGGCAGGATGGTCTGGGCAATGCCCAGCCTTGTGGAAACAGCACGGAAGATTGGCAGAGCCATCTCTCACACTGGCGTCTCATGGGTGGTGGGGCTGGTGTTTTTGACTGGCCGTTTCTAGCTGTGGTGCACATGTGACCTCTGGTCACAAAACATGGCCCACAGAACATGGTGGCTGAGCTAGGTAGAGCTGCTGCAGCTTAGATAGTTCACTTGACCAGTGGCCATTTTTAAATAATTACAACAACAACATCCCTTATCTTCTTCGGTTGTGTTATTACTCTAGCTATTTAAGTATTATATTTAATAGAGAGGTAGCCAGTTACCAGCATTGCTTTGTCTCATATTTTAATGGAAATGGTCTACATTTCTCTTCATTTACATTCTCTACATTTGTGGTACATTTACATAATAGAGTATTATTCAGCTATTAAAAACAATGAATTCGAGAAATTCTTAGGTAAATGGATGGAACAAGAAAATACAGTCCTGAGTGAGGTAACCCAATCACAAAAGAACACACATGGTATTCTCTCACTTGATAATTGGATATTAACCCAGAAGCTGCAATACCTAAGATTCAACTCACAGACCACATGAAGTTCATGAAGAAGAAAGACCAAGTGTGGGTATTTCATTCCTTATTCGAAGGAGTAACAAAATACTCAAGGGAGCAAATATAGAGGCAAAGTTTGGGACAGAAACTGAAGAAGAGGTTGTCTGAAGACCATTCCACCTGGGTATCTATCCATCTCATGTGCAGTCACCAAATGTTGCAACCCGCTCCGCTCTACCTGGCTTGAGACAAAACACTTAACAAAAAATGTTGCGGCTTGCTCCTGTCTTCGGGTCAGGGTCTAGAGGGAGAGAGAGAAGGGATAAGGAGAAAAGACGTTAGGAATGGAGACAAGACAGAGGTTCTGATCCAGTCTCAAGTCTAGTCTTTTATTGAAGGAAAATCTGGGGTAATTATACACTTTTGCCATGCCCCTTGTAGGCACGTGGATATGATGTAAGCCTTGGAGGCGTGGCTAGCTTATCCAAGCCTTACAGGCATGGATAGCTGCTTTCTAGCCTCTTTCTGTTAAAAGTCAGCTCCCAACAACCAAAGGTAGAAGTTGATGTGGATGTCAAGAAGTGCATGCTGACAGAAGCCTGATATTAGCTGTCTCCTTAGAAATCTGCCAGAGTCTCACATATTCAGAGGTGGATGCTCACAGCTAACCATTGAACTAATCATGTAGTTCCCAATGAAGGAGTTAGAAAGAAGACTGAAGGAGCTGAAAGGGTTTGTGGCCCCATGAGCAAAGCAACAATAACAACCAACCAGAGCTTTCAGTGTCTAAACCACCAGCTTGGGATCACATAGGGAGCAACCCATGACTCCAATTGTATATGTAGGGGAGGATGGTCTTGTTGGGTGTAGGTGGGAAAGAAGATCCTGGGTCCCATAAAGGCTGGATGCCGAGTGTGGGGGAATTCGAGGGTGGGGAGGTGGGAGTGGGGAGGTAGGTGAGGGAACATTCTCACAGAAGCAGGAGGAGGGGGGATGGGATAGGGGTTCCTGGGTGGGGCCATAGGGTAAGGATATAACATCTGAAATGTAAAAAAAAAAAAAATCCAATATAAATAAATAAATAAATAAATAAATAAATAAAAGTAAACCAAGCTACTCAAGCATAATGTATATTTAGATGAACTAGGTAAGTATTATGCAGGCTCTGGTTATTGTTTCTTTTTCTGTGATTTTCTATGAGCTCAGGTAAGTTGATTCCATGAGTACTTCAGTGGTGTTTTTCACCAGTTTCGTTTTTTCCCTTCTGTATTTCATAAGAACATCTGAGTTCTTTTATGTCTCTTTATTATTTTGATTAACTATATGTAACCACTGTGATAATAGCTTTCTGTCAAAAATTATAGCAGAATATCAATAAGAATCATTTTATTGACTTTTTATCTGTTTTATTCTTGTCTATTGTGTTTTTATTAAATCCTAGCTTTCTGTGCTATGGTACCTCTGTATCCTGCCTATACAGGTAGTGACAGTGGTGGGCTCAGTATTTTGGCATGTTTCTCAAGTATTACTCATCATTGGTTTGAAAATTCCTTAATGTATAAACTGCTATTAACAAAGCATATCTAGTAGGAAGGACAAATAATAGTTCCAAAGTTTTGGATGGATTTGTTTCCCAATCCCTCCACTGGAAAAACTGCCTTGATTATTGCAGATGGCCTGATAAATCTTACATCCCCATTTCTATGACTCTTGGCTTGAATCAGTCACAAACATACCTGGGAGTTTCTTTTGGACTAATCTCTAATATGCAACAATTTAAGGATTATATCTGTAAATATTTGTATTGTATTTCCCAAATAATTGTCACACAAATTAATTATAGGTAGATCTACAAAATTATAAAAGGGCAGTCATTCACTTGTTTGAACCTCTTATTTATTTCTTAGCCATATGCCCCAGGTTACTTGTAGTTTGAGTCTCCCATTAACCCAGTCTGTTCCACTTGCTTCTATTAGGAAATGCAATAATGAACATCTAATTACAATTCCTCCTCAACTCTTGTTGCATAAGCAACTTTTCATGCCATTCTTGTTGACTGTTCTTCTATTCTATCTCTGCGATGGATTCCTTAGTTGGAACTGATCTAAACATTCATATCTCTTTTGACTAATCAAAGAGTGAAATTTCTTTTTATTGACCAATCACAGATGACACTATACTAATTTAGATAACAGACAAAGTTGCTTAACCATGTTACTGAATAAAAATCCGACTGATATCTGGACATAGAACTAAACACCTAATCATACAGGTTACTGTACTCTCTCAAACATGGTCTAACCATCAAATTTATGTAAATCTACTTTCTTATGGAGACCTAAGTATCCCCCCATATGCCCAAGAGTGCTTGGGTACTAAACCTCTCTTAATCTATGATTAGAAAATTTATTATCCTGTATTTCAAATGTAATATTCACTTAGAAGTATAATTATGTTTGTCTTTGTGGGCTGAGATATCTCACTCTGAATGATTTTATTTTTTATTCCATTCAATTTGGTGCAAATTTTGTTGTGACATTTTGTTTAAGACATGTTATATTGCATTATGAAATGTAACACATTTCTTTTAAATCCTTTGTTTGAATGGCAACAACCTGATTGTTTATTTTAGGAAAAAAGTAAAACTAATAATGATAATAATGCTATAAATTCAGTTCAACAATTGCCCATGAGTTTATTGGATTCTTGGGTACATGCACAGTTGTAGTATAGTTAGATTTGTGTCCATCCTATTTCCATTTTTCTGAGAAATCTTAATATTGATTTTGAAAATATCTGTTAAATTTTACACTAGCAGCAAGAATGGAGGAGTGTTCAATTTGATATACTTAACATGAGATGTCACATTCTTTAGATTCTAGAGATTACGACAGGAATAAAAGAACATTACAGAGTCTTTTTATTTGCATTTTCTGATGCATACGAATGAACATTTCTTTTCTTGTTTTTTGGACATTTGACACATAGCTGTTAAGAATTTTCTGTTTATATCAGTACATTATTTTTAAATTGATGCTATAGTTAACTGTTGAATTTGAGACTGCAGTATCAATGTTATGGGCAGGAAATTGTTGTCCATGTATTCAAAGTATATTTCCCACATATACTTTTATATATGTATACTTTTATGCAGGGTATATGGTTTTATGTTGAGGACTATGATATACTTGATTTTAATGAACGGTGATAGATAGCTATGCCTCTATATAGCATATATATTCTTCTGTATGCAGATATTCAGTTAGAGGTGTACATACTATTTGTAAAATATTTTATTATGTCCTAATGTTCAGACCTACTTGTGAAAATTTATGTGTGGGAATTGAAGTCAGAGTCATCAATTAAATTCCATGAATGCACTTGTGTCATTTCCAATAGCATAGTTTTCACTGTAATTGCTGTTCATCCTCACCCATCATCTACCCATTATATTTTGTTGTTGAAATGTCTGTTCTTATGAAGAACCATATTTACACAAGCACACTTACTTGCTCTGTTACTTATTTTTTTTTGTCTGAGCATCATAGAATTATTTCCTGTAAAGGATGGTTTTCATGATGGAGACATCTCCAGAAGGGATTTCAAAGTTTCCAAAGAAACTTTGGAAAGATAAAATTTAAGCCCAGAATTTCAGGTGCCACACAGTCACCATTAATACATATGAAAATGCTAGAGGAAAAAAAAGTTAGCACAACCAATGAACATATCATAGCCCTGTAAAAGTCAAATTCAGAAATTTACACCTCTCGGTACTGAGTGAGGAAACTTCCTTTATATCACAAGAAATCAGAAGTCTGCTACCAATGCTGTAGGCCACATTATGAAGCCAAGGGTGTGGAGATTAATATGATGTTGTTGGGTATGCTTTGAGGTGAGTTGGCAGGCACTTGCTCATGCTTTTTCATGGGGACCCCATAAGAAATATCAAATTTGCATTAGGGATTATTTTTTAGACATATTTCCTCCTCTTTTAAGTTCAAACTTCACAGTTCAGTCTCATCTATCTTTACATAATTATATATATTTAGTTTCTATTATGCCAAAAATTGTGTATTATACTAATGCAGTATCTTTCGAGCAAAAGGTCTCTGATCTATGGCTTAGTAAGAAAATAGAACTTCTGATATCTTGGAGGAGAAAGAATTCTGCAGTAGAGTCACACATGAGAAAATTTGCTTGGAAAGATGTGAAGATAGAGACACACATTATTTTAGTACAGCTTTACAGATGCATAAAAGAATATAAATTAATTGTAGATGCCAGGAAGTGCATGCTGACAGGAACCTGATATAGTTGTCTCCTTAGAGGCTCTGTAAGAGCTTGACATATACGGAGGTGGATGCTAGAAGCTAACCATTGAACTAACTGATCAAGGAGTTCCCAATGGAGGAGTTAGAGAGAAAACTGAAGGAGTTGAAGAAGTTTGTGGCCCCAAAGAGCAACAAACTTTGTTTGTTTGGGGAGAGCAACAATATGATGCAGAGCTCCCAGGGTCTAAATAACCAGCCTGGGTGCACACAGGGAGGAATCCATGGCTCCAGCTGTATATGTAAGGGAGGATGACCTTGTTGGGCATAGGTGGGAGATGAGGTCCTTGACCCCATGATTGCTGGATGCCCCACTGTGGGGGAATTCGAGGGTGGGCAGGTGGGAGTGGGTGATTGGGCAGGGGCACACCTTCAAGAGAATAGAAGATGGGATGGGGGTACCTGAGGGGGAATAACAAAAGGGGATAACATCTGAAATGTAAATAAATAAAATATCCAATACAAAAAGAAAAAAAGAATATAAATTAAAACAAATGGGTGATCTTTAGTTATTATTGTAATCAGAGAAGAGCATAGATATATGACCAATATATTTGTGAATGTATTTTGAGTTCTTTTATCATTACTTGGAGCATGGGCCTGGGATGCAGAACTGCAGTACTTCAATACTCTTCTTTTGAGGTTCTCCCATCCACTCGCTCTTCTTATTTTATTCCTACACATTGTGGTTATATCCATTGTTGCCTGCCTACTGAAAGCTTAAAAATATCCATAGGTAAGATAGTATGTACAACTTAGGATAATTTTGAATTTCATAAATATACATAAATATTAATTTTAACATTATAGTCCAGTTTGTAAATATATCACTTTATCGGTGTCCATTCCTTGTTTGAGGAAATGCTGCACTGCATCTTAATCCTGGCTATTAGAGTCAAAAGATTTAAAAGTGTGATTGAGAAAAGTTGTTTCTGTGGTAACATATAAAGATCATTTGTTATCTGAGACATACATTTGCTGTATGTTAATATACACCCAAAGATTTTGGTAGAAACATCACCTTCTTTTTGATAGTATTTCTAGAAGTTTGCACTCCCAGCAGCAATTGAGTAGGTTTCCATTTTATTCACATTATCACTTATCACCATCATGAACTTTTCTTTGTTTTATTGAGTTTGTCTATTCAGTTGGTTACAAAATAAAATATCCAAGCAGACACTAACTTTAATGGCAGAGTAATATGAAAATTGAATGGTGATTTTTCTGTCAATATCTCTCAGCCATTTTGTGCTCAGTTTTAACAGAAACCTCTGGTTATTGTTCTATGCTCTTTTAAATAAGTTATATTCTATCCCCAAATCCAGATATTTTATTTATATAAT
The DNA here is from genome assembly GCA_019844195.1 of Rhabdomys dilectus. Lineage (NCBI taxonomy): Eukaryota > Metazoa > Chordata > Mammalia > Rodentia > Muridae > Rhabdomys > Rhabdomys dilectus. The sequence continues at coordinate 50,754 of JADRCG010007989.1, forward strand.
TAATGTGTAAATGTTTGCCTTAAACTTTTGTAATTGGTAAAATTCTTTTCAATACTTCGTCCTCTGTGTTTGTCTAAAGGATAATTTCCCTTGTCTTAAAATTTTGTACATTTACTTAAATTTCAAAGATTCATATTTTGCTTTTTTGGATTTTATGAAAGTGTAACTCAAATACTTCAGTATAAATATAGGTGACAAAAGAACCGAGGAATTAGGGTAAGAAAATTTTCAGAATTCCTTTAAAGGGTATTATTGCTTTGGATTAACAATAAAAAGCAAGGATTTGTACAAAAATCTTAAGCCAATGGAAAACTAATTGAAGATATCAGAATATTAAAATATTTTCCACATGCATGAATAGATTTTTATTAAAATATTGAAAATAAATATCCATTCAAAAGCAATTTGCAATTTCAATGCAATCACTATCCAATTAGCAACAATGTTCTTTAAAGTAAATGAAAGGAAAAACCTATGGGAGAGTTTATGAGATGTATTGAAGGAGCAGAAATAAATGGCTTCCAATAGGAAGGCAAAAAGTTTCAAATAACCTGGGTCCCTGGGAGCTCCCAGAGTCTACCCCACCATCCAAAGTACATACATGGGGTACTCTGAGAAACTAACACATTTTTAGTATCAGAATGCCATGTCTGGCACAGTAGAAGAGGATATGACTAATCTCGTAGGGAGCTGATGACTCTGGGGTGGCAGCTTCTCGGGGGTTGGGAGACGCTTCCTCTCAGAGGTAAAGGAATCATTAATTTACTGCAATGAAGAATGGTAAAATGGGGTAATGAGTATGGGGGATCATTTGGACTATAAATAAATAAAACAATTACTTAAATAAAAAAAAGTCCTAAACTCCATATGAAATCTCTAAAACAAAGAGAGCCAAAAGAACATTGAACAATAAAAGCAATGGAAGTGGTAATTCCACTTCTGTTTTCCAAGGCTCAGGACACCAAGAATAGGATGAAATGGTAGCCTAAAGAATGGAAAAAGAGTTTAAACAAACCTTCAACTAACAAAGGACTAATATCTAATATATGTAAAAAACACAAGAGACTATACAGACAAAAATCCACAAACAAAAGAAAGAAGCAAACAACAACAACAACTAAAACAAATAGAGAATTAAAAATGATGTGCAGTGCTAAAAAGAGAATTCTTAGCATAGTAATTTGAAATAGTGACTGAGAAACATTCAGAGAAATGTGTAATGTCACTAACAATAAGGTAATGCAGTTGAAAAATACATTTAGAACACGTCATACTCTGTCAGATTGACTAAGATAAAAAAAAAAACTAGTGACAGTCGATGATGGGTAGGATATGGAGAAAGAGGCATACTCCTATATGTTGCGGCCCAAGCTGCCCCACGTGAAGTGCCAAAAATATTGTGGACTGCACTACCGCACATTTGGGGGCCAAAATGTCTCGGACTGCTCTGTCAATGTTGCACTACCAAAAGCCTTGGGGGCTAAGTTGTTAGAGCTTGAACTGCCCCAAGCTGCTCTGGTCCACGGGTTGGGGTTCAGCAAGACAGAGAGTGAGAATAGAGACCAGACAGAGTGTGACTCAATCCCGTTTGTTCTTCAGTCTCTCTTCCTAGTCCAAGTTCCAAGTCTTGAATTCCTTAGTCCCTAGTTCCTAGTCCCTACTGCCTCCAAGTTTTAAGTTTCCAGTTCCAAGTTGTCTTCCAAGTGCCTACTACCTAATGCCTAATAACTAACTCCAAGTTGTACTGTCTAATTCCAAGTTCTTCCTCCAAGTGCCAAGTGCCTAATACCTAATTCTCTGTTCCAAGTTGTACTGCTGTCAAGTAATCTGTTGTTTGGTCCTCTGATCTCTCTTCTTCTGCCTCTTGCCTTTTATATGTCTCACTTCTAAGCCACGCCTCTAAGTCACGCACTTAAGTCATGCCCTTAGGCCTTGTCTCTAAATCACACCCTTAAGTCTCAGCTCTAAATTACCCCTTTAAGTCTCACACACCCAAGTGAAGATCCTGGGTATTTAAAACAAGATGTTATCAGAGTGTGCTCACCTGTTATAGGCTAATGTAATCAAGTCTTCTTGTCAGGGTATATGGCTCAAGATGGTTGCAAGGGTGATAGAAGCCTTCTGTCGGCTCCCTACACCTATATTTCTAGGGATTTTGAAGACTTGAGCACCCACATTGGAAATCGTTACTGTATTTGTTCAGAAATTTGAGATTTGGTTTATGTCAAGAGTAAGCCCTAATACTTTGGGAGATGTTCTAGAAAACCTCTATAACAAAAACAAATGCACATTATTATCTAGCCTTTGGAGCTATATTCATACAAGCAAGAAAGTGGAAAAAAAAATCCCTAAATCTAGAAATGAAAAAAGAAGCAAAGCAAAACAAAACAAAACAAATCAAATAAAAGCAAACAATAGCAGACCAACCAATCAGTCAACAAATAAACAAAACACCAAGTAGATGGTCTTCAACTGAGGAATGGTTAAAAAAAGTACATTCAAGTAATGGAATAGTAATGATTTATTAAGAAAAAATGATATCATAATTTATTTCTATTTTTTACTTAATCATTTTTTAAAGTCCAGACTTTACTCCCTATCAGTTCCAGACCCTGAAAGTTCCCTGTCCCATAAGTCACCCCACCAGTTTCTACAAGGCTATTCCCATCTCCATCCAAATCTGACCAGACCTTCTCAATCCCTGGGCCCTCCAGTCTCTTGAGGGTTAGGTTTATCTTCTCTGATTGAGTCTAGATTCAGCAGTCCCCTGCTATATATGTATTGTGGCCCTCACATCAGCTGGTGCATGCTGACTGGTTGATAGCTCATTTTCTGGGAGTTCTTGAGAGTCCAGTTTTGTTGAGACTATTGATCTCCTTCTAATGTCACCTTCTTCCTAAGCTTCTTTCCCTAATTCAGCCACAGGGGTCACAAGCTTCTGTCCATTGGTTGAGTGTACTTATCTGACTTTTTCAGCTGCTTGGTGAATATTTCAGAGGGTATTCATGATAGACCCCTTTTTGTGAGAACACCATAGCATCAATATATTGTCAGGCCTTGGGCCTCCCATTGAGCCGGATCCCATGAAAATCAAAGGCAAATACATACCACTAGAAAAATACAAAACAAGGTACATATATACAAATGTTTTCTCTTTCCTATCTGATAACATAAATAAATATCCCTCTAAAACATTATTTTATTCCAGTCAGAAATGCTGGAATCAAGTATGAAAAATTACACCAAGTGCAACACTCCTCCATTGTTGGTGGGAGTGCAAAATTTTACAGATATTTAGAAATCAATCTTCCTGTTTCTCAGAAAAATTGACATAGACAAATTACATCTGGTTATATATGCTCAGAAAATGTGGGATTGTACAATGAAGCCATTTAGATGTTTATTGCCATAATGTATGTGCAAGTAGAATATCAATCTTGAACTCATCATAATTTATTTCTATTTTTATTTAATTTTTTTTACAGTTTAGACTTTATTCCCCATCAATTCCAGACCCTGAAAGTTATATTAAATAAAATAGGTTGTTATAGAGTGAAACTATAGATTACTTTCTCCTTTAATAGTTCACAAATTATATTTCTTTACTATAGCTATTATTCAGTAGGGTGAACTAGTCTTCAATTCAGTTACTTTATTATACATAATTTATGTAAAATGCATTCTGAATAAAAGGTTTTTACAGAGGCTTTGACAGAACAAGCAAGGCTTTCACAGTTTCAAACAAGACAAAAATCTCAGCAAAACATAATCTTTAGTCACAAATTCTTTCCTCTTAACAATAATTAGCAGATGATACCATGTGAGAAATAAAATACCAGTTATATTCAATGCGCTGTCATAAAGTATATAAAGCACTACAAAAGGTGAGAACCCTGCTTAAGAGAAGTTGAAACAACAGAATCCATGGTTTTGTAAATGTACTTTTAAAATTTTTAGTATTTATTTTGTGTAATTGATCATTTTTAGTTTTTATCTTTGGGTATTTGATGTTTGGAGTTTATCATGCCACAGTGCATGAGAAAGGTAAGAAAGTGGCTATGTATGTGCTTATACATGGTCTAACATGTTTGTATAATAATATTACTTAATATTTATACTCTCATTTAGAGTAAATATAGTTATTTGACATATTCTTAGAGATTTATTCCTCTGTCACTTAAGAAATTATTATATTTCATTTAGATTTAGATTAAAACATGCATAAAGACCATGTGATTTATATCTCTCTATTTATGAAAAGTGTGATGTTGTATTTATAACAATAAACATTCCCAAAGTCATTTCTGGAAAAATTAGAACACTACAGAAGGAAAACATATCACAACATTTTGATACTTGATATTACATCATAAAATGCTATCCCATAATATCTTTCACAATCTGGCATCTGTTACTCTTCATTTCATTTTACAGAATATTTCTAATGCTTCTTCAATTATTTATGTATCTAAAATACAACAAATAAAGGACTTGTGACAAGGTCTTATTTAATTGTGCAATAATTTGTGGCTTTATCCATTAAATTGCAAAATTTGTATTTTCTATAGCTATATAGATTTACATTTTATGTATGTTACACGTCTGAAATATCCACTCATCTTTTCAAGATCATGTTTGCAAAAGTGAGAGAAATTCACATTGAGGAAAAATATTAATGACCATATATAATCCCCATTCTTGGTTTTTCCTCCACAAGCCCCCTATCCCATCCCCTTCCCCCTGATTCTATAAGTGTGCTCCACTGCCTACATCCTCCCCCAACTTTTGCCTCACCATGCTAGCATTTCCCTATGCTAGGGCATCAAACTGTCACAGGACCAAGGGCATCCCTTCCCACTGATGCTAGATAAGGCTATCCTCTGCTATATATGTAGCTGGATCTATGCATTCTTCTATATAAAGAACTTCTGGGGGAATCACCATCTCTGACCTCATGCTCTATTACAGAATAATACTGACAAGAACTGTGTTTTATTGGTACAGAGACAGGCAGATATATCAGCATAATAGAATTGAATACCCAGAATTAAACCCACACAGATGTATGATCACCTGCTCTTTGACAAAGAAGTCAAAACCATCTAGTAGAAAAAAATCCAACAAATTCAACAAATGGTGTTGGTTCAATCAAGTGGTGGAAGGGTCAGTATCATCAGGACAAAACAGAAACCTACAGATATTGAAAATGTCTTTTATAATTCTAATAGATGACTGACTAATATGCAGTATATACAAGAAGTTAGACTCCAGAGAAGCTAATCACCCTATTAAATTGGAGTACAGAGCTTTATAAAGAATTCTCAACTGAGAAATCTCAATTGACAAAGGAGCACGTAAAAAAGAGTCAACATTCTTAGTCATCATTGAACTGTAAATCAAAATAACACTGAGATTCCACCTCACACCGGTCATAATAGCTAACATCAAAATTTCAGGTGACAGCAAATGCTGATGAGTATGTGGAGAAAGAAGAACAATAGCACTTACAAACTTATGTTTGAAAGTATCAGCTAAATGTCTGTCTTACATTCAAGTGAGGGAACGCAAAATAAAATCCATTCTTGCACATTCCATATTTCCTGAGAGAGCTCTCAGTATGCAGAGTATTAAAATATATTTATTGAATTTATACTACTATAAGAATTGTGCTAATCAAAATAAATATTGTTTCTTTTTTTTAAAAAAAGAGTTACTATTATTCACTTTTTACATAAAAAAGAAGTGATGCTCACAAAGTAGTTTGGGTGTTGAATAAGAGGATGTGATTAAGTGTGTGGGAAAAAAACATAAAAAAAAAAAAAACCAGCATGCCAAATAATTAAATTTTCAGAAAGGATGCAGAAGGAATGGTTCCCTGTAACTATGTGTAGTGGAAAAATATGGTACAACTGTTGTCTGTGCCAAGGGTGTGATCTGTATCTCATGACACAGTTTTGGCTACAGGAACATGGCGAGCCCGTATAATACATTCTGAATTTCAAGTGTACAAATGGCATTCCTCTTGCTTCTCTCCTTGTCTCTTTTCACTTTTTTTTTTTAAATCACATTTCTGTTGCAGGAGATATTTAAAGTGGCGGCACCCGATTTGTCTTGTGTTACAGAGCCACCATGTTCCCGACTAGACTAGGCCTGAGGTCACTACCAGCAGCATGTTCTTGCTGCTGCTGCACCTCAGGCCATTGGTTTAGGTGGACCAGAACACCAGCCCTGGTACCCACAAGATGCCAGCATGCTCTGCCAATCTTCCTCGCTGTCTTCACATGGTTAGGCTGAGCCCAGATTATCCCACCATCCATGTGGTACCTGGTCAAAATGAGACTCTGATGTTTAAATATTATCCAAACGCTTTATATGTTTGGTAATACTCAATAACAAGATGACCACACAGTCAGAGTTGAAACCTAATACCCAGTCTACATGTTTCAACTACCTTAGACTGCTAGACACATGCACAATCCACTTCCATGTTCCCCTTTTTCTCATTCTCTCACTTCACTCCTCCTCCTCCTCCACCTTCTATTCCTCTCCTTACTCCCCATCTTCCTCTCCTTACTTTTCCTACCTTAGCTCCTTAAAAACATGCGTGGAAAATATGCCACTACACATTTCTCTTCAAATACAACCTTGGTAAATATTTCTGGGAAAGGAGTAGTGGGCGTTATTTGACTAGATCTGATGTCTGTTACAAACTACTCTGGCACTGGCGATTTAACCCAGGTTTTCTGGGACAAGAGTTTTTATGAAATTCAGATTACTGGCATTGTTTTCTGAGCATTTATTAGCCAAGTTGTGATGACTAAGTTGCTCCAGGAAATATTTGAAGCAGAAAAGATTTTTGAGAAACCTAAAGATTTAATAGTGTAGAGAACTGAAGACACAATGGTAAAGGAACACTGTGCATGGCTCACTAAAATGGTATGTCCAAAGAAAACAAGAGAAAAGATAATAGAAGGAATATGTGTGTCTACTAAATTAGGAGCAAAGATGAGTGTTCCCATACATGGAGATATCTAATGGAAGAAAGTTTCATCATAAATATTATTGTGGAAAACTGGTAGATACAGAGTAAAGCCCACACCCATTGGCAATACAGAAAGTTCTGATTCTGATGTTGAATTTTTTCAATGTGTTCCTTTCTGATTTGTACATGTGTGTATGTATGTCTGTATGTGTGTGTGTGTGTGTGTGTGTGTGTCTGTGTCTGTGTGTGTGTGTGTGTCTGTGTGTGTGCCTGTGTGTGATCAAGTGAATGATGGGCAATACATCAAAGAGAAGCATTTTTAGAAATCAAAAAGGGATGAAGATTTTTATGTTGCATCTTTGATGGATGTGTTTATAATCTGTACCCTTTTCAGCATTGTTCTGATGGTATACCATAACCCCTAAATTCTCTATCTCTCCATTATACAGAACCTATTCTACATTGAATAAGGTTGTAAGCAGGACCCATGTGCCTTCCTATGTACTTGTTTCATCCTGCCAGTTGGTCCTAGGGTGATGATGAGGTCACAGTGGTGTAGACAATGAGTAGTTATGACCTCATCAGCAGTGTATAAGGCCATGAAGCAAGCAGTTCATGCCAGTTACCATCAGGCAGTGTAGAACAAGTAGCTTCCTGTCAAAATACTGTTCCACCTTGATAGATTCAACTGCTCCAGCTAGGTTTCAAAATAAACTAGATAATAGTAAGCTGCCATGAATCTTGTTGTAAACCTTGTGTTTATCATCCTTGGGAGCATTGTGTTGGTGTTTATTTTCTTCATCTGGAAGATTTTATTACAGGTAAGATTATATATGTGTGCTACATACACATATATATGTATATGTGTATATAATGTATATGTGTGTGTGTTCATGTGTATATGTATATATATATGTATATGTATATGTGTACGTGTATATGTATGTATGTATGTATGTATGTATGTATATATGTATGTATATGACTACAATAACATTAACATAATTCAATAAGTGGGTGAACATGTAACTGTAATACATCAGAAACATGGAAGCAACTATTTAAAGTATGTAACATACCATATTACTGCTCCTTGGATCTCTGATATTTGATGCCTTCCTTGGTTGATATTCCCATGTTTCCATTGATCTCTTCAATAGTTGTGGTTAGTTAGAAAACAAGCATAGCTCAATAAGGATATATTGAACTCTGTAAAAAATGTCTCATTCAGAATGTGATAATAGATGTGCTTAACATACCTGTTTTCCAATGGTGTATCATCTTAAAAACTGATCACTTGTGTTCAGTCTTTTCTATGATGCTTAATATCTAAATATGAGTTCCCTATTGCTGGCTTACAGTCATAAATGAAAGTAATTTACAATATGCTCAATAATAGGTTACAAATACAATCGAACAGAGTAGGCCTTTACAAGGAAACCTACATGAGATTATTCTGTATCTTTGCTGGCCAAAATTGTACTTAGGATTACATCGTGTTATGTAGATTGACTGTCTATTGGTAGTTTTCTTTATCATGTAATAACTTTTGATCTGATGTATTTTTACTCATGGTTTTATGGTATTTCCTATTTATGGTATTGTGGTCCTGTTTTAAAATCCCAATCTGGATTTTTTATCATTATGTGTTTTCCCACTATTATTGCCCATGATCAAAAAAGAAATTCAAAGTATAAAAAAATACATGAGTTAGAAATTATATATTTCATGTTTTAAGAATCAGTCTATTTTCTTCCTTTATTTATCTTAATCCACCCTACTCAAACCTCAAGTGAACATCTACCTCTCTTTTCTCACATCATGATTTTGGAACATTTATTTATTTACAAATATTCTCAAATCCATCAGTGTGTGTGTGTGTGTGTGTGTGTGTGTGTGTGTGTGTTTATCTTTAAAGTAAATGAAAAATATTTTTACTTAAAGATCAAATACCTGATTGGAGAATACCAATGAAGTTCTCAAGGAAAAACAATATAAAATTGCTTCCATTTTTTTCTCTCAGTCTGTGTTTATCCAAATAACACAAGTTAGTGTTTCCCTTACCAACAATTCCATCTATATTTTTGTGAGTAGTTCTGTTCATTATTATACTGAAGTTATCATGAGGAATATTTGTAAATTTCTAGGAGACAGAGATTAACACCGTTGTTATTTATTTTACAGATAACTTGTTGTAAAAGGACACCCATGTTATCATCTCCTGTAGAAACTCAAACTGCTACTCAGTCAAACATAAACAGTGATGCAAGACTTCGCATCAAAAATTTCAACAAGGCTATGGTGACTACATCCCTAGAGTCAATATCCACATATAAAAGAATCCTAGCTAATCTGGACATAAGAGAATGGCAGCTGGCTAAAATTAAAAAAAAAATCGCTATCTATGAGAAACCCATGTGGCCACAAGAACACTAGGAAGTAATGCATTGTGAATGTAAAACTAGAAACTGATAGTGGAAGAAGCCAATAAAACCTTGAGTTAATTCAACTCATTTCCATGCGCAAACAAGTATTATTTAGAGGAGTGAAGGCAATAAAATACTACAAAAACACAACTGATGCTTATATTTAAAGAATTAATTAGATGTATTTACTAACTTTTATTTTGTTACATAATGATTTAAAATAAAAATTCAGAAATGCCAGTTCAAAATGTTGGGAAATGCTACTTAGATAGCATTAAAATTTACACCTGAAATATCACAATTGAGATGAGAATTAAAATTTAAAATTTTATCTGATTGAAGCATAAATTGAAAGTTTATATTCATGTATTTCAATAGATCATAATTACATGGGGCAATTTTGGGGGAGGAGAACATCTGTTTTCAAACACTGAATGTGTTTTGTAGTTCAATATATATTCTTACATATTGATTTTTAAAAGTTATGAAGTTCTTTTTAAGTTGGAGGAAATTTAAAAGTCTGTAACTACACTGGTGGTCAGGTTGCAAAATAAAGTAAAAGAAAAATCTCTGTTTTATATCCACAGAGATTAATTATAGTTTTAAAACATTTATCATCTGTCAAGATTATATCTATAAAATAAGAATAAACTATAAAAATGGAATTCCTGGGATATTTATATATTTGTCTCAGAGTATCCATAAAGACACATTGCAGGCCAGCCTATTTCCTTCAACTACATTGGAGCCTCAGATAACCCCTTTGTCTGTCTAAATGAATTCCCAGACAAGAGCATAATGTACATTTTTCTCTGAGATTTTTGCATCCAGCTTCTGTACATAACATCTGCAGAGACACACTACCAAACATTTGAGTTTCAGAATTTCTTATGGAAGCATTATGGGAAGTATTGTGGAAGCTGACAAGACAGGGACATACAGGAAGACCAAAAGAGTACAATAATTTGACCCTTGAGCCAAAGCAGAGTCTGAATCAAAATAAGAAAGCATCAAAGAATAGACCAAAGCACCTATTATATGTGAATAATATGAAGCCTGGTTTTGATGTGAAACCCTAAATACATTGGGTTGGCCTAAATATGTCTCCTGTATCCAGCTGTATATAATCCTCCCCTAACTGTAAAATATTGTGTGGTTTTAGTGGGCAATGATGAGCCTAGGCATGCAGTGATATCAAGTGAAATGGTAGGCATGATACAGGTATTTTCCATTTTCAGTTGTGAAACTTTGGGATGGAGAAAGTTGCCATGTGAGGAATGAGGAGGTATGTTGTTAGAAAATAAAGTGGAGGAAGGAAGAGATGGGGGAGAGAGAGAGAAGTAGGGAAGGAGGAAGAAATAAATTGTAAAAAAAAATATTTGGAAGCCTCATTCTTTGGCATTTTCACAGGAAATGCACATCTCCATAAACAAAATATCCATCAACCTAGGGAATGTACCTATATTCCATCTGCAGACACCAAAGCCGCACATTATTGCTAATGTCAAAAAGCACTTGCTGTCAGGACCCTCATATTGCTGTTCCCTGAAGGGTGCTACAGCACATGACCAATACAAATGCAGATATTTACAACCAAATATCAGACGGAGCCCACAGATCCCAATAGAAAAGGCGAGGAAAGCACTAAAGCACTAAAGCACTAAAGGAGCCGAAGGACACTGAATCTCCATTAGAAGAGCAGTATCAACTAATTGGACCAAACAGAGCCCCCAGGGACTAAACCACCAACCTAAAAGTATACATGGAGGGAGCTAGGACTACAGACATCTGTAGCAGAGAATGCCCTTATCTGATGTCAATAGGAGATGGGGAGGTTTGATGTCCCAGCATAAGGGAATGCAAGAGGGGTAATGTGGGAGTGGGTGAATGGATGGAGAAGCACACTCATAGAGGCAAATAGGAAGGAGTAAGGGGGAAGGAATGAGGGCTTGGTGGAGGGAAGAGGGTATCATTTGAAATGTCAATGAATAAAATGATTTAAAAAGTTAAAAAAAATAAAGACTAAAATAATGAAAAGAAAAAAGAAAAAAAAAGAAAAGCAAACAAATCAAAATAAAAAAAATCCAAAAGCACTACAAAAGATAAAAATAATGGTGTGTGACTCTGTTCTTGTGGCACTAGCAAAGACACATATCATGATTTACATAGCATTACAATTGATGTATGGCCAGAACAGTTATGTTTTGGTAAGATATTAAGTATTCTTATTTGAACCACTCAATCCTGTCAACTTGTAGAAGCAGAAAGCTATATCACATACAAATACATGTTATATTTAATCCTAAAATAATCCTGGGTTTATAAGAAATCTTCATAAAAAATTATTTTTAGCAAATTTATAATTGAATTTGAAAAGTAGTTAAGTAGTTCCTCTGCAGAGGATCTCTGTAGTTTAGAATGGCCAATAGCACTAATCTAGAAATGTGACTTTCCAGGTTAATAGCAAGTTGTGTATTGTTCTAAACAATCTGCCGATGTGCTAATTACATTGTTTGTTAAGTGAATTTGCATAGCTATTAAGTATATTTGTAGAATCAGAGTCACAGCTTAAATTTCAACAAATCTATTGTAGCATTAGAGGCTATTGCAAGAGATCTATTGTAGCATTAGAGGATCATCTCACCTATGACATTTAGGACTCTTAGGTCATAAAAGAGAAATAGCCTGTTCCAATACAAACATAGCAGAAACTTTACTCCAAGCCTATGAAAATGTAACAGGTAGCAAAAACAATGTGGCTAACATACAATGAGAAAAACAATAGTGGAATTCATACAATTAATCAAATAGCATTCTTATTAGAAATGTTATATATAGATCCGTCTTAAGCAATATTTATATTCTTTGTATCTTATGGGTATAGAACAACCTACAACTAGCATACATTCAGGTGCATCAGGAACCACGTCTTCAGTGTCTTCTTTTGATGGGATATCTGACACAGGTAAAGAGCCTAGAGACATTGATGAAGAAAGTGAGTATGAAAGAAGTGACAGGTATAGAAGTCTCTGTTCTGGCATCTACAGAGTCCTGAAGGAATATACAAATGAATTTTGTCCTGGAATAAAACATCCAGTCTTTTTTTATTATCCATGTAGTAGGTTTTTATCAGAGACTTTCAGTGTTTAAAAAGGAGGCATGTAATCTCTTCAGTAAACTCTGATAAGGAGGTGAGTAGCTGTATATTTTGTAATTTAGATGTCTATGTTTTTAAGGTGTGATGGAGTCATTCCACCATAATATGTGCCCATGAACTACAGGGAATATCAATGGAGTTGGAGATATTAAAAGTCAACTAGCAATGTTTAAAAGCTTTTGAATTATAAACAAAGGCATTATCTGATTCTACTGTACACTAATTAAAGCCCTTGGCATTTCCAAGATTATAAAATAAGAAAACAAATCCTGAATAATATATTTGTAAGTTTATATATCTATATCTATATCTATATCATCTATATCTATATCTATATCTATATCTATATCTATATCTATATCTATATCTATATCTATATCTATATCTATATCTATATCTATATCTATATCTATATCTATATCTATATCTATATCTATATCTATATCTATATCTATATCTATATCTATATCTATATCTATATCTATATCATCTATAT
>JADRCG010007989.1:64214-86571 GCA_019844195.1 Rhabdomys dilectus
TATCTCTATCTCTATCTCTATCTCTATCTCTATCTCTATCTCTATCTCTATCTCTATCTCTATCTCTATCTCTATCTCTATCTCTATATCTATCTCTCTATCTCTATCTCTATCTCTATCTCTATCTCTATCTCTATCTCTATCTCTATCTCTATCTCTATCTCTATCTCTATCTCTATATCTATCTATCTATCTATCTATATATATATATATTTCCCAGGTTGATCAGAGACATAAATAACAATGAGAAATAAGCATCCACACAAACAAGAATAAAGGCTAACTTTCCAAAAAAAAACAGGACATGTGCAACAAGGATAATAGCCCATCAGGGGTTAATTCCCATGAGGAGTCAGAAGTTCTAAAGGAATACAAGAGCATCTTTGAAGGAGTGTATAGGTGATTTGCATGGTTCTGCTGAACTGCCTTCATAAAAAAAAAAAAAAAAAAAAGAAACAACTTTTTATCAAGTTATCACACTCATCCTTACATTCAGTTAAGACCCAAAAGCATAGAATGGACTCAACCATGTCCCATGAAGGGAAAAAAAGCAGTTTCCAGGATGAAGCAGGACTTGTAACTCTGAAAATGGAGCTATAATACTGGATTAGCTACAAAACAGTGAAGTAGTTTGAAAAGAGAGCATGTTCTTAGTTTTTAAAAGATAAAGACTGTTGTTATACACTATATTTCTTATGTAGAGGTTCCATAAAGAAAACTTTATGGCCTTTAGTAGTTAAAGTAGCCTGTCTGCAGGGTAATCATAGGAAAATATTTTTGTGAAGGCTAAAACAAGGCTAGGTAGTGACTGCACTGCCTGGGACTGCCCATTGCAAATGCTGGATACCCCTTCCTTGACAAATGGATTGGTTGTCTCAGACTGTTGAATTATCCCATTGTTTGCCCCTAGTCCTTCATCCAGTTTTTCTGGTATGTCAAGGTACTTAACAATATTAATGTACAGTAGAATCAGATAAAGAAGTGACATTTTTATGAATAGGAGAGTGGCATTCCTTTTGCCAGTAATATCCTCTATCCTCTTAGATAGCAGGTTCATAATGAGCAATGCTTATTTCAATTTGAATTTTGAGTGCAACTCTCACCATGATAGGTACACACACATACAGACACATAGAGACACACACAAACACCCACCCACACACCCACTCCCCTATCCCCCCCACAGAGAGAGGGGGAGGAGGGAGGGAGAGAGAGAGAGAGAGAGAGAGAGAGAGAGAGAGAGAGAGAGAGAGAATGAGAATGAGAAAGAGAGGGGGAAGAGAGAGAGGTGCTACTGTCAAGGTGACAGCTGAGAATGTTAAAGCAAGTCACTACATTGCTGTTGCACAGTGAAAGAACTTGGGCCCAGTATCTATGGTTTTGTATCTGAGGCTTTTGACCTCTCTATAAACTAAAAATGAGGTTCCTTTTGTCTTATATGTGTATAATCCTTATGCCTTGATGGTACCATATCCATGAGTGAAGTATCTTAGTCCAGTAGAAATGAGAACTCTGTGTAGTCTTTGACCTGAAGACCATGCCCCTGATTCATGAGAGGAGACCCTTCACTATTTGATGCCCAGAGGGAGCTAAAATCATAGTGACTCTGGCAGCCTGAGCCAGTGTAGGCTACAAAAATAGACAGGGCTCTTGGTATACTAGAAGCAGGAATCATGGTATACAAGTTCCATTGGCAGCTATGTGTGGTAGGAATACCAAACTTTAGCTTTGCAGAAAATTAACACAGGGCTCAGGTTTTTACTTAAGGATCAGGGTTGTAGAAAATTTGCCATGCCTTCCATTCAATCTTTGTATTAGAAAACAGTGTCAATCTCATAAGATTGAAAAAATCTCCTAGGCTCGTGGATTAGCAGGATTAATATAGTAAAAATGGCCATTGTGCCAAAAGCAATCTACACACACACAATACAATTCCCATCAAAATTCCAACTCAATTTATCATAGAGTTAGAAAGGGTAATTCTCAAATTCATTTAGAATAGCAAAAACCCAGAATAGTAAAAACTATTCTCAGCAATAAAAAACTTCTGGGGAAATCACCATCCCTGACCTCAAACTGTACTACAGAGCAATAGCGATAAAACACTGCATGGAATTGGTAGAGTGACAGGCAGGTAGATCAACAAAATAGAATTGAAGACCCAGAAATGAACCCACATACCTAAGAAGAATTGATCTTTGACAAAGGAGCTGAAACCATCGAGTGGAAAAAAGAATTTTCAATTAGTGGTGCTGGTTCAACTGATAGTCACTATGTAGAAGAATGCAAATTATCTCATGTACAAAGCTCAAGTTCAAGTGGAGCAAGGACCTCCACATAAAACCAGATACACTGAATTTAATAGAAGAGAAAATGGGGAAAAACCTGGATCACATGGTCACAGGGAGAAATTTACTGAACAGAACACCAACAGCTTCTGCTCTAAGATCAAGAATCAACAAACCGGACCTTGTAGAATTGCAAAGCTTCTGTAAGGCAAAGGACACTGTAAATAAGACAAAATGGAAACCAGCAGTTTGAGAAAAGATCTTTACCGATCCTATATTCAATGGAGGGCTAATATCCAAAATATACAAAGAACTCAAGAAGTTAGACTCCAGAGAACCAAATAACCCTCTTAACAATTAGGGAACAGTGATAAACAGCAAACGTTCAACTGAGGAAACTTGAATGGCTGACAAGCACCTAAAGAAATGCTCAACATCCTTAGTCATCAGGGAAATGCAAATCAAAACAACCCTGAGATTCCAACTTACACCAGTCAGAATGGCTAAAATCAAAAACGCAGGTTACAGCCAATGTTTGCAAGGATGTAGAGAAGGAGGAACACTCCTCCATTGTTGATGGGACTGCATGCAAGCTGGTACCACCACTCTGGAAGTCAGTCTGGTGGTTCCTCAGAAAATTGGACTTAGTTATTACCTGAAGACCTAGCAATACCACTCCTGGACATATACCCAGAATTTGTTTCATCATGCAATAAGGACACATGCTCCACTATGTTCATAACAGCCTTATTTATAATTTCCAGAAGTTGGAATAAATCCAGACATCCCTCAACAGAAGAATGGATACATAAAATATGATGTATTTACACAATGGAGAACAAACAGCTATTAAGAACAATGAATTCATGAAATTCACAGGCAAATGAATAGAACTTGAAAATAGAATCCTGAGTGAGGTAACCCAGTCACAAAAAACCATACATGGTATGCACTCACTAAGTAGCTATTAGCCCAAAAGTTTGAGATACCCAAGATTCAATTCACAGACCATGTGAAGCTCAAGAAGAGAGAAGACCAAAGTGTGGATGCTTCAGTGTTTCTTAGAATGGAGAACAATCTAAGGTCCCTCCCACTGAGTCCTAGGAGTCTCTCACCTGCTGGTCTCTGGTGCATGCTGTAGGGTGTCGCCAATGTCCTATCTTCCTAGGGTGCCTGTCTTTCTGCTGTGTCATGAACCATGATTAGACAAGCTAATAACTAGCAGGTGATCATCCTGAAGTGGCTTGCCTTGGATTACTATACAATCTTGGACAGGTGCACCCTTATTCAGAAAGGCTTTTAAGGGATTCATTTTAGGAAATATTCCTGCTATTAACATGCTTTTCCTATTAGTATTGTCATTAAATGTATATAAAAATTATTAAGCAATAGAAACCTTTTGGGGGCAGATTTCTGCAGATCCATGAATATGTACTGTCTTGTAGTGATGTTATATAGACAAATAGATGACTTCTTAAGTCTTAATGATGATCTTATAAGAATTCCTAAAATTATCAATATAAAAATATCAACAAAATTATCAATGATTATTAAACTCTTTTATAATGGCCCTGCTATTAGGTCCTTTTCTGATAGTCCAAACTGATTATTAAACTCTTTAATAATGGCCCTGCTATTAGGTCCTTTTCTCATAGTCCAAACTGTAATGAGAACTCTGCCAGTCTCCCAAGTGTCACCAGTTAATTGCTCTTAGATAGTAACCAGACTTTCTTCTACTCAGAGCACATTCCACGAGACTGTAAAACAAATTAACCAAAGGTCAGAAAACGGGAACTAATAATTTATTATAGGTGCTAAGACAGGAGATAAAATATTGACTGGGTTTATCTATACAAAACGTTACTAATTTCTTATAGTTTTAAACCTTCAGTGAACCTGTGGAGCTAGACAGATGATGGATGTTTTAGCCAGATAATTACTCCTAAATGATATGCATGTAAACATTCTCTGTTGTAAACTTCTATTTCAGTTTATGATTTCATTTTTGTGTGAATGTGTGACGAACTTTGTAACATGTAGCTATGTATTTTGAAAGATATATAAGTACTGAGGACAAAGAGATGAGATGGAGATAGGATAGAATTTTTTGCCTTTCCCCTACTTAGAATAGTATATAGAATAGAATGTTTCCCTTTTCCCAGATAGAAAAAAAAAGTTTTCCTTTCCCTGCTTAGGATCCTTCTGTTTTTCCTTTTAGATAACTTTCATAGGAAACTTTTTACAACTTAGTAATAAATGTCCTAACTAATTTTGTAAGTGTGCTTTTCTTCCTGTGACTTCAGACTAGCAGGCAAAAGTTAGAGCCCAGCAGTTCCTGTTGAGACAGAACAAAGGCTACATTGCCTAATTGTTTGCTGTTAGGCTACAGGAGTTAATCATCTAAGTCAGTATTCTTTTACCCTTAGAAGGAGCAAGAAGTTTTTAGAAGTTTTTAGAAGTTATCATCAGCATTTCAGTACAGTTAGAGAGCTAGAAAGCCCTGAGACTCTCAGACTTTAAAGCCATCACCAGAGTTCTACTCTGTGCCCCCACTACTACCTTCTCTGGGCCAGGCGGTTCCTGGCACTGTTGGCCCTCAGGGCTTCAGTCTTTATCACTCACTCAATACCAGATCAGGTTCCCCTCTCCCCTTCAACCCTTGTCCACTTTCCTTTCCAGGTCCTTCCCTCACTTCCCACTTGTGATTGATTTCTTCTCCCTCCTCAATGGGACTGAGTTGTCCTCATTTAGGCCCTTCAGCTTGTTGTCCCTTTTGGTTTCTATGGACTGAATCTTAGGTATTCTATACTTTTTTTTTAATAACCACTTATTACTGAGTACATATCATCCATGTAATTTTGAGTGTGAGTAACCTCACTCAGGATGATGTTTTCTAGTTCTAGCCATTTGCCTGCAAAACTCAGGATGCCCTCATTCTTAATAGCTGAGAAGTATTCCATTGTGTAAATGTGCAACATTTTCTGAATCCATTCTTCTGTCATGGAACATCTGGGTTGGTTACTGCTTTTGGCTATCACAAATAAGTCTACTATGAACATAGTGGAACAGGTGTCCCTGTGCCATGATGGGGAATCTTTGGGTACATTACCAAGAGTGATATCACTGGGTCTTCAGGTAGATCAATTTCCAAATTTTAGACAAACCTCCAAATTGATTTCCAGAGTGGTTGTACCTGTTTGCAATCCCACAAGATGGAGGAGTGTTTCTCTTTCTCTACATCCTTACCAGCATATGCTGCCACCTGAAGTTTTCATCATAGCCATTCTGACTGGTGTAAGGTGGAATGTCAGGGTCATTTTGATTTGCACTTCTCAGATCACTAAGGATTTTAGACATTTCTTCTCAGCCATTTGAGATTTCTCTTCTGTGAAATTCTCAGTGTACTTCTATACTCCATTTTTTGATTATGTTGTTCGGATTTTTGGTGGTAAGCTTCTGGAGTACTTTATATATTTTGGATATTAGTTCTCTATCTCATGTGGGGTTAGTGAAGATAACTTGCCAATCTGTAGGTTGTTGATTTGTTTTATTGACTATGTCATTTGCTTTACAAAAGCAATTGCTCAGGTGCACGAAGACATATACCGGGAGAGAGGGTTCCTAACTGCAGAAGGAAAGGCTATCAAAAACAAGGATGAGATCCTACAATTACTTGAAGCCCTCTGGCTACCAAAGAGAGTGACAGCAGTCAGTGTGGTATCTATTAGTGTTTGCAGACACCTTCTCTGGGTGGATGGAAGCATTCTCAACAAAGGCTGAGACTGCAAAGGTAGTGGCTAAGAAGTTTCTGGAGGATATCCTGCCCAGGTACAGATTCCTCATACGACAGAGTCAGACAATGGACCAGCACTTATGTCCAGGGTAAGCGAAGATGTAGCAGTATTTATTGGGGTAGATTGGAAATTACATTGTGCATATAGACCCCAAAGTTCAGGATAGGTAGAAAGGATGAACTAAACTTTAAAAGAGACCTTAACCAAATTAGCCTTGGAAATTGGTGGAAACTGGGTCACTCTTCTTTCCTTTGCCTTATACCAGGCGAAGAACTCTCCTTACTAGATGGGATTAACCCCTTTTGAAATTATGTATAGTGCCCCTCCCCCCCACACACACATTATGCCTAACCTCCAGTTGGTGGCTATTGCAGAACTAGAAGATGATAAATTAATGACTAAGGTTAGAGCAATACAGTGGGTTCATGAGCAGGTTTGTCCCAAACTACATGTTTTCTATGAAAGAGGCCCAGTCCCAGAACCATACCAGTTTTGACACAGAGACTAGGTCTGTGTGAAGAGATTTTGCTGAGATTTGCTAGAACCCATGTGGAAAGAACCCTATGTCAACTTGCTGACCACACTGACTGCTGTAAAAGTAGACAGGATTGCCACCTGGATAATATTGCACTCACATAAAGCCAGCAAATCCCCTCTTCCCAGAGAAACACCATCAAACTTTATCATCATTGAAATGGAGAGTTCAAAAGGGCACCAATTCCTTCATGTTAAAATTAACTCAGATTTAGGCTTGCTGTTTTTGCTAACTGTGTGTACTGACAATTCCAGCCTGGCCCTTCATTCAGATACCAGAAACCCACACCAGACCTTTGGCCTGACTTGGACAATTACAAATCCTGAGACTGGTTATTGCACCCAACTGACTCACACAGAAAGTCACTCCTGGATCTCAGATTTGACATTTGATGTGTGCTGGCTGACTGATACTCCATTGCCTGACACCCAAAAACTACATATATACTCCCATGATGGTGGAGGACTTTCTATATATGTCCTGGGGAGGGGAGAAGACTTACATTGGGGGTCCAGAACACTTTTACTGTGGTTCTTGCTGGTGTGAAGCATCAGTTATGAGGATTAAGAAATAACCCAAAACATACAGGAAATCCAAGACACAATGAGAAGGCCAAACCCAAGGGTAATAGGTATAGATGAGGGGGAAGAATCCCAACTTAAAGGACCAGTAAATATCTTCAACAAAATTATAGAGGAAAACTTCCCTATCCTAAAGAAAGATATGTCTATAAATATACAAGAAGCCTACAGAACTCCAAATAGTTTAGACCAGAAAAGAAATACCTCTCAACACATAATAATCAAAACATCAAATGTACAAAACAAAGAAAAATACTAAAAGCAGTAAGAGAAAAAGGTAAAGTAACATATAAAGGCAGACCTATAAGAATTACACCAGACTTCTCACCAAAGACTATAAAAGCCAGAAGATTCTGGACTGATATCATACAGACCCTAAGAGAACCCAAATGACAGCCCAGACTACTATACCCAGCAAAACTCTCAATCGATATTGATGGAGAAACCAAAATATTCCATGACAAAACCAAATTTACTCAATATCTTCCCACAAATCCAGCACTTCAAAGGATAATTGGTGGAAAACTCCAACATAAGAAGGGAAACTACAACCTAGAAAAAGCAAGAAAGTAATCTTCCAACAACCCCAAAAGAAGGAAGCTACACAAACATAACTCCACTGCCAATTACAAAAATAACAGGAAACAACATGCATTTTTCCTTAATATCTCTTAATATCAATGGACTCAATTCTCCAATAAAAAGACATAGACTAACAGACTGGATACATAAACATGACCCAACATTTTACTGCATACAGGAAACGCACCTTTGTGAAAAAGACAGACACTACCTCAGAGTAAAAGGTTGGAAAATAATCTTCCAGGCAAATGGTCCCAAGAAACAAACCGGAGTAGCAATTCTAATATCAAATAAAATTGTTTTCAACCAAAAGTAATCAAAAAAGATAAAGAAGGATACTTCATATTTATCAAAGGAAAAATGTACCAAGAGGAACTCTCAATTCTGAACATCTATGCCCCAAATGCAAGGGTACCCACATACATAAAAGAAACTTTACTGAAGCTTAAAGCATACATTGCACCTCACAGAATAATAGTGGGAGATTTCAACACCCCACTCTCAGCTATAAACTGTTCGGAGCCGACTTTTAACAGAAAGCGGCTACAAAGCAGCTATCCATGCCTGTAAGGCGCACATGGTATCCAAGCCTGCAAAGCTTACATCGTATGCACGCCACTACAAAGGGCGTGACAAAAGTGGATAAATACCCCTGATTTCCCTTCAATAAAAGAGACTGGATCAGAACCTCTGTCTTATCTTCATTCCTAGCGTCCCTTCCCTTTATCCCCACTCTCTCTCCCTCTAGACCCTGAACAGAAGACCAGAGCAGCAGTTTGGGCCAGGCAGTGGTGGCATACGCCTTTAATCCCAGCCCTTGTGAGGCCAAGCCAGGCAGAGGGGAGCAACACACAACATTTTTTGTTATAGTCACTATTCAGGCATTGTTAAGTCTTTTGTCTCAAGCCAGGTAGGGCAGAGCCAGTTGCACCATTTTTGGCTCTTAATAAGGGGCAGCAGGAACGAGAGACCCAGTGATAGACGTTAGGAGGCTGTTAGGACATTAGGAATGAGTGACCCAGTTAGGATGTTAGAAGGTTCTTCTGATTGCCACAGGAATCTGCTGTGTTGAGAAAGGTATAATGAAAATGGTGCAAGAAATAAGTAAGCCTGAACTTAACTCTCTGTTTTTGTTTTGTTGCTTGCTGCTCACATGTGTTAATTGCCTGCTTTTGTTTCGTTGTTTGAATGCTGTCTTTCATGTTTAAAATAAAAAGAAACATATGTATCCACTTCCAGAGGCTCCCATTGTGGAGACAGTGGTTATAGATCCCAAAAAGGAGTTACAGGATAAAATTTCTATTCTTAAACAACTAATAGAGTTGGAAAAAGAGTATTAGGACTTCATTAATCAGTTACAAAATTTAAGAACAGGGAAAAGGTCTCGAGAGGTCAGCTGCGAAAATTCCCTGGATGAAAATCCTCAACTTGGTGTCCAAAAGCAGTCCCTATCCTCTAGTTTTAGTTCAGCTGCAGATCAGCCAGAGGAGGGAGATGCTGAGGCTTTCCCTATATCAGAGACCAGAGACGCTCAAGGGCTTCCTTGGAGACATCACACAGGGTTTAATTTTCAAATTATTAAAGAATTAAAGAATGCCGTTTCTCAATACGATGCCACCGCTCCCTTTACTCTTGCAATTTTAGAGTCTGTGGCAGAGCAGTGGCTGACTCCTAGTGATTGGAATACATTAGTGAAAGCAGTTCTTAGTGGTGGAGACTATCTTATTTGGAAATCAGAGTATCATGAGAATTGTAAAGAGACAGCTAGTAGAAACATTCAGGCAGGCAATGGTTGGTCCTTTGCTGCCTTAGTAGGAGAAGGGCAATTTGCTTCTAGTGATAACCAGATGCAATATGACCCAGGTTTATATGCTCAAATTCAAAATGGAGCCATGAAGGCTTGGCATAAACTCCCAGTAAAGGGAGACCCTGGTGCATCTTTAATAGCAGTCAGACAAGGGTCTGATGAACGATTTTCTGACTTTGTTCATTGATTAATAACAACAGCTCTGAGGATTTTTGGCAATGCAGAGGCAGGTGTAGATTATGTGAAACAACTTGCATGTGAAAATGCCAATCCTGCCTGCCGAGCAACCGTTAAACCCTATAGGAAAAAGGCAGACCTTACAGGGTATATCAGACTCTGTTCTGACATAGGTCCCTCCTATCAACAGGGCTTAGCTATGACTGCTGCCATGCAAGGACAATCAGTAAGAGAATTTTTGGCAAGAAGAGATAAAAAGGCCTGTTTTAAATGTGGCAAGCCTAGACATTTTGCAAGAGATTGCAAGGCAGAAAATGAGTTAATCCAGAGACAGCCCAGTAAACAGCCTGGGCTCTGCCCATGTTGCAAACGTGGAAGGCATTGGGCTAGTGAATGTAGGTCCAAAAGAGATGCACAAGGAAACACCCTTTCCCATAATCAGGGAAACAGGAACAGGGGCCAGCTCCAGGCCCTGAACCAACACAAGCTGAAACAGGCTCATGGAGCAGTCAGTGTCGTACCAACAAACACCAATCCCTTTCTGAACTTAGTCGAGCAACACCAGGAAGCACAGGACTGGACCTCAGAAATGAGACCTCAGGCCTTACCCACTGGAGTGTTTGGACCACTCTATCCAAATGTGTTTGGCCTGATAGCGGGAAGAAGCAGTACTACTATACAGGGACTACAAATTTTTCCTGGAGTTATAAATAATGATTATCAGGGTGAGATTGAGGTAATGGCACAG
Organism: Rhabdomys dilectus; assembly: GCA_019844195.1. Classification (NCBI taxonomy): domain Eukaryota; kingdom Metazoa; phylum Chordata; class Mammalia; order Rodentia; family Muridae; genus Rhabdomys; species Rhabdomys dilectus. The sequence continues at coordinate 74,727 of JADRCG010007989.1, forward strand.
GCAATTCAGAATATAGTCACCATTCCTACAGGAAAGAGGATAGCTCAACTATTGTTCCTTCCATTGAACCCTACTAATCACAAGTATAAGAATCCTAAAAGAGGGGACCAAGGCTTTGGTTCCTCTAATGCATATTGGGTACAGCCTATAGTTAAACAAAAAACCTATGATGACACTATGGCTGGATGGAAAGGTATTCCAAGATTTGGTTGACATAGGAGCTGATGTGACTATTCTAAGCCAAAGTGATTGGCCTGCCACTTGGCCACTGACCCCAACCTTAACCAATCTAAGGGGTATTGGCCAAAGTCAAAACCCACAACAAAACTCTAAGGTGCTGATGTGTAAAGATGAAGAAGGAAATGCAGAATATATACAACCCTATGTCATCTCAGGCCTTCCCATTATTCTCTGGGACCGAGATCTATTACCCCAGTTGGGATTGATTATGTGCAGCCCTAATAAAGTAATTATAGCTCAAATGATAAACTCTGGATTTTCCTCAGGGAAAGGATTAGGAAAAAGTGAAGATGGGATCACTCATCCTATTGAAGTTTATGGTAACAATGAAAGAAGAGACTTGGGGTATTTTTGAGGGGGCTACTGATTCAGCTGTACCCCTAGGGTGTTGTGTGAATCCCATCACCTGGAAGGGGGACTTGCCTGTCTGGGTGGATCAGTGGTCCCTAACCACTGAAAACTTACAAGCTGCCCAGTTGCTAGTGCAGGAGCAATTACAGGCAGGACATTTAGATTTTTGACACTAAAATAACTTCTACTGCAGTTTTTTGGCAAACTGCACCCATATTATGGGTCCATCTTCCCTCATCCCCCAAGAAGGTTCTTAATCCATACTACGCAGCTGTAGCAGATATGATTATAATAGGCAGAGATAACAGTCAAAAATATTTTGGAAAAGATCCTGATGTCATAGTACAACCCTATACAAGGCATCAGGTTGATTGGCTTATGCAGAGTTCTGAAGTTTGGCCTATTACATGTGCCTCATTTGCTGGTCAGCTAGATAATCATTATCCACCAGATAAATTGGTTCAGTTTTGTAATTGTCATGAATTTGTTTTTCCAACTCGTACTGCACATGCACCTATCAAGGAAGCATTGCTAGTTTTCACTGATGGTTCCTCATCAGGAACAGCTGCTTATGCCTTTAAAGAGCAAGTAATCTCCTTTGCTACATCATCAGTGTCAGCTCAGTTGGTTGAATTACATGCCGTTACTGCTGTGTTTCAAATATTTCCAAATCAAACCATTAATATTTACACAGATAGTTTATATATAGCTCAGTCTATCCCTCTGTTAGAAATCGCTGCACAAATAAAGCATTCCTCAGGAGCAGCTGATTTGTTTTTACAGTGCCAACAATTAATTTTGAGGAGAAAGTGTAAATTCTTTATAGGACACCTGAGAGCCCACACTGGGGTACCAGGTCCTCTCTCTGAAGGAAACACCAAGGCAGATCTAGCTACTCATGTAGCTGCAGTGACTTTATCAGATCTGCTATCTAATTTGGATCAGGCCATAAAGGCTCATGAGTTATATCACCTTAATTCTAAAACTTTAAAAGTTATGTTTAAAATTACCAGAGAACAAGCTAGACAAATTGTCAAACAATGTCAATCATGTGTTAAACTTTTACCAGCTCCTCATTTGGATGTAAATCCAAAGGGACTGATACCAAACAGTCTCTGGCAAATGGATGTTACTCGTTATAATGAATTTGGCAGTCAAAAATATATACATGTATGTGTAGATACATACAATGATTTCATTTATGCGACATTATAAACTGGAGAAGCAAGCAAGCTTGTGATCACTCATGTGCTTGCTACAATCGCTGTATTGGGTGTGCCTAAACAGATAAAAACTGACAATGGCCCAGGTTACAGAAGCTGCAGTTTCCACCAATTCTGTGAAAAATTGGGAATACTACATAAAACGGGTATTCCATATAATCCACAGGGCCAAGGCATGGAAGAAAGAGCACATCAAACGATTAAATGTCAATTTGAAAAAATTAAAAAGGGGAATGGTATCCTACCAAGGGATCCCCCAGAAATATCCTTCATCGTGCACTCTTTATTTTAAACGTTTTAACTTTGGATTCTGAAGGAAAATCTGCTGCTGATAGATTCTGGCATAAATGATACCAAAAAGAATTTTGCAAGAGTCCTCTGGGAAGACCCATTAACTGGAACCTGGAATAGGCCAGATCCAGTGCTTATCTGGGGAAGAGGTTCTCTTTCCAGAACCTCTATTGGACCCTTGGTTTCCTGCCCTATATATAGTTTAGTGGGGTACATTGTTTAAACCCACTACCACAGTTATTATAATTGTTTTTTTTTGGGGGGGTGTTGAGATTGATTGAGCAGGGACAGGGAATTTCCTTACTTGTTTTGTTAAGATCAAAGCTATGATCCGTTCTGTATTTCTCTGTGTTGCCCTTTAAAAAGTGTGTTGCTGTTATACCGACTCTTTAGGCAATAAGTCTCTTGTGTCTCGTGTTTATGCTGTTCAACAGACAGATGGCTTTTGTATGGTAACAGATAGATGCTATTCAAATGAAACCCATACAAGTCCATTATTACAGGCTAGAAGTAAGGGACTCTGAAAACTCTGTCATCAAGACTGATGAGGATTAAACCCTAACTTACGTGCTAAGCCAGATAGTCAATGATGGATAAGAGAACATATTGAGACCCTTGCCCCTAAAAGAAGGGAGGCCTCACCATTCTAAGATAGGAGTTCAACCAATGGGTGTTGAGTATCCAAGGACAGGAAAGGGAGACTGGGGTCCTTTCTTCCAACCTAAGACAGACACAGTTTCTGTAAGTTTTCCCAGCCTTCCCTTTTGAAAAAGTAATTAAAAGGGGGGATCTGTTGGGAGCCGACTTTTAACAGAAAGCAGCTAGCAAGCAGCTATTCATGCCTGTAATGCGTATATGGTATCCACGCCTGCAAGGCTTACATCATATCCATGCCCCTACAAGGGGCATGGCAAAAGTGTATAAATACCGCTGATTTCCCTTCAATAAAAGAGACTGGATCCAAACCTCTATCTTGTCTCGATTCCTAGCGTCTCTTCCCCTTATTCCCACTCTCTCTCCCTCTAGACCCTGACCGGAAGACCGGAGTGGCAGTTTGGGCCAGGCAGTGGTGGCATACACCTTTAATCTCAGTCCTTGATACCCGAAACATTTTTTTGTTATAATAACTATACAGGCATTGTTAATTTTTTTTGTCCCAAGCCAGGTAGAGAGGAGCTGGTTGCAACAATGGACAGATCATGGAAACAGAAACTAAACTGAGACATGATGAAACTAACAGTAGGTATGAACCATCTGTACATAACTAACATCTATAGAATATTTCATCCTAAAACAAAAGAATATACATTTTTCGTAGCACCTCATGGTACCTTCTCCAAAATAGACCATATAATTGGTCACAAAACAGGCCTCAACAGATACAAAATATTGAAATAATCCCTTGTACCCTGTCAGATCACCATGGACTAAGACTCGTCTTTGATATGGACAAAAACAACGGAAAGCTCACATACACATGGAAACTGAACAATGCTCTACTCAATGATAACTTGGTCAAGGAAGAAATAAAGAAAAAAATTAAAGACGTTTTAGAATTTAATGAAAATGAGGACACATCATATCAGAACTTGTGGGACTCCGTGAAAGCAGTACTAAGAGGAAAACTCATAGCTCTAAGTGCCCACAAAAAGAAAATGGAAAGAGCATACACTAACTACTTGACAGCACACCTGAAAGCATTAGAACAAAGAGAAGCTAATATACCCAAGAGGAGTAGACGGCAGGAAATAATCAAACTCAGGGCTGAAATCAACCAAGTTGAAACAAAAAGAACTATACAAAAGATCAACAAAACCAGGAGCTGGTTCCTTGAGAAAATTAACAAGATAGACAAACCCTTAGCCAGACTAACCAAAGAGCACAGAGACAGTACTCAAATTAATAAAATCAGAACTGAAAAGGGAGACATAACAACAGAAACAGAGGAAATTTAAAAAATCATCAGATCATACTACAAAGGTCTATTCTCAACAAAATTGGAAAGTCTGGATGAAATGGACAATTTTTTAGGTAGATACCAAGTACCAAACTTAAACGAGGAGCAGATAAACCACCTAGACAGTCCCATAACCCCTAAAGAAATAAAAGCAGTCATCAAAAATCTCCCCACCAAAAAAAGTCAGGGGCCAGATAGTTTTACTGCAGAATTCCATCAGACCTTCCAGGAAGACTTAATACCAATTCTCTTCAAACTATTCCACAGAATAGAAACAGAAGGAACAATACCCAATTCGTTCTATGAAGCTACAATTATGCTCATACCTAAGCCTCACAAAGACCCAACAAAGAAAGAGAACTACAAACCAATTTTTCTTATGAATATTGATGCAAAAATACTCAATAAAATTCTCACAAACCGAATCCAAGAACACATCAAAACAATCATCCATCATGATCAAGTAGGCTTTATCCCAGGAATGCAGGGATGGTTCAATATTCAGAAATTCATCAATGTAATCAACTACATAAATAAACTCAAAGAAAAAAAACCACATGATCATCTCACTAGATGCTGGGAAAGCATTTGACAAAATTCAACATCCCTTCATGTTAAAAGTCTTGGAAAGAGCAAGAATTCAAGGTCCAAACCTAAACATAGTAAAAGCAATATACAGCAAGCCAGTAGCCAACATCAAACTAAATGGAGAGAATCTGGAAACTATCCCACTAAGATCAGGGACTAGACAAGGCTGCCCACTCTCATCCTACCTATTGAATATAGTACTGGAAGTCCTAGCTAGAGTGATTAGACAGCAAAAGGAAGTCAAAGAGATACAAATAGGAAAGGAAGAAGTCAAAATTTCACCATTTGCAGATGATATGATAGTATACTTAAGTGACCCTAAAATTTCCACCAGAGAACTCCTAAACCTGATAATCAACTTCAGCAAAGTGGCTGGATATAAAATCAACTCAAACAAATCAGTAGCCTTCCTCTATTCAAAGGATAGACAGGCTGAGAAAGAAAGAATTATATTGTTTGTAACTATTGTGAAACCCTTCACAATAGTTACAAACAATATAAAATACCTTGGAGTGAACCTAACCAAGCAAGTAAAAGATCTGTATGACAAGAACTTCAAGTCTCTGAAGAAAGAAATCGAAGAAGATCTCAGAAGATGGAAAGATTTCCCATGCTCCTGGGTAGGCAGGATTAGTTTAGTAAAAATGGCCATCTTGCCAAAAACAATCTATAGATTCAATGCAGTCCCCATCAAAATTCCAAATCAATTCTTCATAGAGATAGAAAGAGCAATTTGCAAATTCATTTGGAATAACAAAAGACCCAGGATAGCGAGAACTATTCTCAACAATAAAAGAACTTCTGGGGGAATCACCATCCCTGACCTCAAACTGTACTACAGGGCAATAGTAATAAAAACTGCATGGTATTGGTACAGAAACAGGCAGGAAGATCAATGGAATAGAATTGGAGATCCAGAAATGAGCCCACACACCTATGATCACTTGATCTTTGACATAGGAGCCAAAATCATCCAGTGGAAAATGATAGCATTTTTGGCAAATGGTGCTGGTTCAACTGGAGGTCAACATGTAGAAGGATGCAAATCAATCCATTCTTATCTCCTTGTTGAAACCTGAAATCGAAGTGGATAAAGACCTACAGTTAAAACCAGATACACTGAAACTAATAGAAGAGAAGGTGGGGAAGACCCTCGAATACCTAGTCACAGGGGAAAAGTTCCTGAACAGAACACCAATGGCTTATGCTCTACGATCAAGAATTGACAAATGGGACCTCATCAAATTGCAAAGCTTCTGTAAGGCAAAGGATATTGTCAATAAGACAAAATGGCAACCAACAGTTGGGAAAAGATCTTACCAATTCTACATCTGATAGAAGGCTAATATCCAAGATATACAAAGAGCTCAAGAAATTATACTCCAGACAACCAAATAAACCTATTCAAAAATTTGGTACAGAGCTAAACAAAGAATTCTCAACAGAGGAAACTCAAATGGGTGAGAAGCACCTTAAGAAATGCTCAACATCCTTAGTCATCAGGGAAATGCAAATCAAAATAATCCTGACATTCCACCTCACACCAGTCACAGTGACTAAAATCAAAAACTCAAGGGATGGCAGATGCTGGCGAGGATGTGGAGAAAGCGGAACACTCCTCCATTGTTGGTGGGATTGCAAGCTGGTACAACCACTCTGGAAATCAGTCTGGCGGTTCCTCAGAAAACTAGACATAGCATCATTACCTTGAAGACCCAGCTATACCACTCCTGGACATATACCCAGAATATGCCCCAACATATAACAAGGACATATGCTCCACTATGTTCATAGCAGCCTTATTTATAACAGGCAGAAGCTGCAATGAACACAGATGTCCCGCAACAGAGGAGTGGATACAAAAAATGTGGTACATTTACACAATTGAGTAATACTCAGCTGTTAAAAATAATGAATTTGAGAATTTTTTAGCTAAGTAGATGGAACTAGAAATTATCATCCTGAGTGAGGTAACCCAAGCATAAAAGAACACACATGGTATTTGCTCACTGATAAGCAGATGTTAGCCCAAATGCTTAGAATAGAGAGGACTCAACTCACAGACCACATGAAGCTCATGAAGAAGGAAGATCAAATGGGGATAGCTCAGTTCTACTTATAACGAGTGACAAAATTACTCAAGGGAGCAAATATGGAAACAAAACATGGGGCAGAATCTGAAGGAGGGGCCATCAGGAGACCATTCCACCTGGGTATCCATCCCATGTACAGTCACCTAATCTAGACACTGATGTGGATGGCTGGAAGTGCATGCTGTCTCCTTAGAGGTCTGCCAAAGACTGACACATTCAGACGACTTTGCTCATGGTTAACCACTGGTATGATCAAGGGTTTCCCAATGGAGAACTTAGAGAGAAGACTGAAGGAGCAGAAAGAGTTTGTGACCCCAGGAGGAAAGTAACAATACCAAACAACCAGAGCCCCCCAGGATCTAAACCACCAGCCTGGGAGCACATAGGGAGGGACCTATGATTCCAGTGGTATACATAGGGGAGGATAACCTTGTCAGGCATAGGTGGGAGAGGAGATTCTTGGTTCCATGAAAAATGAACACAGAGTGGGGAGGGGAATGTGAGAGTGGGGATGGGGTAGTGGGGGCGGGGATAGGTGGGAGCACACCCTCATAGAAGCATGAGGAGGGGTGATGGGATAGGTGGTTTCTGGGTGGTGGGAGGAAGTGGTATAAGGGGATAAAATCTGAAATGTAAATATAGTACCCAATTAAAAAATTAAAAAAATATAAATAAAAAAAGAAAGCAAAGAATGAAAAAAATAAATGAGCTTGATACTAAAATTTGTTTTGAGAATTGTATATTGCAGAATACACAGCCTTGGTGTATCTACTCATCAAGCAAACTGAGCAGACCTGCTCAAACCTCTCATGTCCTGGAATTCCATCTGGATGCAGTGAAGACCCAGCATCAGAGGCTTATCAATGGACTTTATCCCCCATCCCTCTTCTAATATTTCAACACCCGTAATCAGCTTGAAGAAGTTAATGAAGAGTCAGCACCCCTATTCCCTGGGCTTGGGGACTTAGGTTGTTAATATTGGGCTGTCTTTCTAGGGAAAAGTAGTGCTTTTTTTTGGAACAGGGAGGATTAGCTAGGATTTATTTCATAGCCATAACCTATTGGTAGAAATATGTATAATTATTCTCAAGATGAAGTTATAATTTCTTAAATTGTACAAAATTTCCTTTGATTTCAAATTTAAGGTTTTCATTGGTACGAGCTTCTTATTGATATAAAAGTGAGATTAATATTGTTACTCTCGTAGGTGTTGTGCCTGTATAACTCATTATAACATTCCATTGTTGGAATACAAAGCTTAGACCCAGTCCTTCTTTAACTTTTTTAACTGATTTGAGATGGTTAGCCTGTGAGTTAAGGGACCATAGCAAATTCATGCCTTTGAGTTTATTGTTAGGGTGTTTTCTATATTTTATTTTGAAATAGCTGAGAGGAGTTAACAGACAACAGTTCAGATTGCCTTACATGGAAGTTGATTTTCAAAATGTCAGAAGTCCACAGAATTGATGTTACAAACATTTCTGTATTAATGCTCATTTTGATTAGAGACCTGTCTGCTCCTGACAGCTTCCTGTCTTGGAGTCTAAGAAGAAATTGAGCATATTTAGAGTTACTCCAGTTGTAGTGAGACAGCCACAGGGCAAGAATTGCCTCTTCCCGTCTAAAGACAAATTACTGTCCAGAAAAGGACACACTTGCAGAATAGTCGACTGATTATATCTGCCTAGACGGAGTTATCAGTCCTTAATAATTCTGCATGACTAAGGTCTGCCATATGATCCTGGGCCAGAAGGCTGATGATCAGATGCTTCAACATTTGGTAGTATAGGGGCTGTCCAGGTGTTCAGCAGTCTCTATATATTGGCTAAGTTTTAGAAGCTATGCTTTGTGCTTCCCATAATTTCAGTTAATTCAGTCATTCTGAATTTCTGATGGGGTTGAAAACTTATAGTCTCATAGCCAATCCTGGCTATTTACTTTGAGAAAAAAGATTTGAGTGGGCGGTTTTCAGCTGACATTCACTCTAAAACCAAAAAAAAAAAAAAAAAAAAAAAAAAAAAAATCCAGGTTCAGAACTAAGTGTTTTAGTTAGGAGCGATGACAGAGGTCCTGGTTAGTCAACCAAATGATGTACTGTGTATTAGGGCTATCTTGTACCTCACTGTGACAAATTGGCATAATTATGATCTAATTGTATTTTGAGGGAAAAGTTTTATTTTAACAGGAAGGGTCATATGTAGGAGGAATTAAGTTGGGAGGAGTACGGAGAGGAAGAGAAGGAGTAAGGAGAGGATGACTAGAAAGAGAGGAGAAGCTAGGTGATGAGAGAGAGAAAGAGAGAGAAAGAGAGCGGGGACATGGAAGCAGATGTTCACGTGTCTCCACCAGTCAAAGATAGTTTACATAGCTAGGTTGGGTATTGGGTTACACTTCTGATTGAGCATTACCAAACTTATAAAGCCTTTGATTAACATTTTTAAAAAATTGTATAAAATCAAAAAGGAAAGGGGGACATGAGGTAGGGGTTTTCTAGAGAGGAGAAATGGGGAAAAGGGATGACATCTGAAATGTAAATAAAATATCCAATAAAAAAAAAAATAAAGGCCAAGAATTCAAAAAAGAAAAAAAAAGAAAGAAAAAGAAAACATTGAATTTACATGCCAGAACAATCCTGCTATGCATGAAGAACTTGCTGCAGAGTAGAATGGACAGGAAATTATACTTATCAATTCAGATAATATATACCTTTTGAAAATTAGCTTGGCAATTCTAATGACAGTAAAAAAAATGGGTTTCTTAAGTTACAGTGACTATGTTTACTTTAGATAATGTAACAAGGTAAACCAAATAGTAGTTTATATATACACAAATGACTGCTTTGAACATGGTCATATTTAAAAGATATTATATTTCAATGTTTCACTTTGAAATTAAATACCTAAAGAATATTATTTGACTTATGATTGGCTAGGTTTACTATGTATTATTCTACATACTTGGGAATTCTAAATAATATATATATTATAAAAATGTTCAAATACAATAACATTTATGCATAGTAAATTTAATGATGAAAATAACCTAATACCTCATTTTTGTAGCATTTAACTCAGTAATTAATATTCTTTTCTAAGGCTTTTAAAATTTATTCAGTTTCTGTAGCTGCCTGCAGCCACGATCACCAGGTTCTCCTGAGACGAAGCCTAGGAATTAACGGGAAAGAGGGCGAGAGAAACATGGGGCCAAGACAAAGTATTCTGATCAGGGCCCAAAGTTTAATAATTTGCTTTCACATATAAAGGGGAAGCCCCACCCCCCAGAGTCTCTTCTCGGTACCGCCCAGGGGCTGGGTAAGGAGATAGTAGTCAGGAAGGTGTCAAGGCTAGCTCAGCAGGCAGTCCATTCTTCTTACCTCTGTAGCAGACCTCAGGGCGCCAAGACTGGCAAGGCAATGCCTCCTTCTAGGTCCTATTGTTGTATGGTCTTATTGTGGTCAATGACTTGCAGGCCTGCTTAGGCCTGGGGGAAGGGCACAAGTTTCTGTGTCAGAATAAAAGTAAAACATTCATTACAGCAGTTTCATACATGAGCTTTTATTGGATTATTTTCTGCATTTGTGTGTGTATAATAATGGAAATGACCATTGTTGTCTATGCAATTGCCAAGTTTATTCCCTGGCATGAACACACAACTAGATAGCCTAGAAAGCAGAAGACCAAATTAATAACTTTACACATTTGAGTTGGGAGATGATTGTGACTGAAAATTATTTAAGGAGGTGCTGATTTGGATATTAATAGGGCCCTGGGGTTCTTTCCTTTCCAGTATTGGTCCTGTCTAGATGATCACTCATGGACTTTCCTGCTATATCTCCCAGTAGTACCTTTGGGAAACAAGAAGACACTAACTATCTCAGTGAGCCTGCCTTAGCTTTTTTTTTCTATTTATGTTTCCTTAACCACCTCATGTACGTGTGTGTGTGTGTGTGTGTGTGTGTGTGTGTGTGCACGCATGTGTGTATGTATATGTTTATGACATGTATGTGTAATATTTATCATATAAGTAGGTACGCATATGTATGGGTATATGTGCATGTGTGAGCATGTGCATGTAGAAGCCGCATTAATGTTGAGTGTCTTGATGATGTGACATTTTATTTACTGAAGCAGGTTTTTGAAATGGAGACTTCTGGTTTCTTGGGAAAATCAATGATATAAAATGATGTTATGCTGGGGCATACAGGTGAAAGGATGTTTTGCTAAAGCAGACATGTGAAATAATGTTTTCCTGAAGCAAAGGTAAAAATGTTTTGCTATAGCAAAAAAAAAAAAAACCAAAAAAAAAAACAAAAAAAACAAACATGAAAGGACACATGATGTTTAGAAGAAATATAAATATGACCCTACAGACAGTAGCATTGATATGCTTTGCTAGCAATGATTTGCTTTGTTGCACCTCAATATTCTTCAATAATGACATGCATGCATTGGTTCACTTTATATTGTGTTGTTGAGCTCCCCTTATGGTGACCCCATAGACAGAAACTAGCCAAAAAACTTCTTGTGAGGTTTTTGCAACTTCTTGTGTCCTTGGGCCAGTTGGTGAATTTGAATTCTTATAGATTGAAATGCCCTTGTTAGTTTGCATATGGTAACAACCAAGTGGACTATAGTGTAGCTGCTGATTCATGTGTGGTGTGTCTGCTAATAGGACAGGACTGCAATTGCTAATTCATATTTACTGGTTGCTACTAGACTGAGCTGCTGTTATCTGAAAAAGAAGACTGAACCTACCCCCAAAGAATTATTTCTAAACATGTCTACTTCCCCCATGTCCTAATAACTATTCCCTTCCACTGCCTCTGGTTGGTGGAGGACTAAAAGGAATGTTAAACACTAAAGTAAGTTGAGAAAAATTTTTGCATACACAGTTTGGCTTGTCTAGCTAGCTAGCTTGTTCCTAAAATGCCCAGTCTCCAACTGTTCAAAGTATAGTTATGCAGCCATATTTGTTCACCATTGTGTACTGGAGATCTGAACTCTTGTCTTCACATTAGCAAGTGATTTGTCCAATGAATTATATCCCAGCCCCTATTTATTATTATTATTATTATTATTATTATTATTATTATTATTATTATT